>PVJS01005928.1:5163-62125 GCA_004027185.1 Glis glis | reverse complement strand
CAGGGGCGTTCTACCACTGCGCTACACCCCCGGCCCTATTTTTATACTTTATTTTGAGACCGGGTCTCACGAAGTTGCGGAGGGCCTCACTAAGTAGAGAGAGAGAGAGGGAGAAAGAGAGAGAGCGCACACGCGAGCAAGCGCGAGCGTGCCCGTGCACGAGCTGAGGCTGGCCTCGAACCCGGATCCTCCGGTCTCCGCCTCCCAAAGTACTGGGATTACAAGTGTGCGCCACCACTCCTGGCTTTTTTTTTTTTAAACAGGATCTCACTAAGTTGCGGAGGGCCTCACTAAATTGCTGAGGCTGGCTGCAAACCTGCAGTCCTCTTCACTCAGCCTCCCAAGTACTAGGATTACAAAGCGTGCACCACCACGCCCGGCTTTTAGGTCTTTTAAAATTTCTTGAGCCAGGCATGGTGGTACACGCTTGTAATCCCAGTACTTGGGAGGCTGAGACCAGAGGATCCAGGTTCGCAGCCAGCCTCAGCTACTTAGTGAGGCCCTCCGCAACTTAGTGAGACTCTGTTTCAAAATAAAGAACAAAAAATAGAGCTGGGGGTGTAGCTCGGAGGTAGAATGCCCCTGGGTTCCATCCCCAGTACTGCAAAAATAAATAAATAAAATAAAATAAATAAAATTTCTTAGCAATGTTTTATAGCTTTCTTTCCTTGTTTTTTGTTTGTTTTATTTTGTTTTTTTTTTTGTAGTAGTGGAGAGTGAACCCAGGGACATTCTACCTCTGAACCACACCCCCAGCCCTATTATATTTTATATTCATTTATTTATTTATTTAGTACTAAGGATTCAACCCAGAGGCATTCTACCTCTGAGCTACACTCTAGGCCCTTTTCTTATTTTTTATTTTGAAACAGGGTCTCACTAAGTTGCTGATGCTGGCCTCAACCTATAATCCTCCTGTGTCATCCTCCTAGGTACTCAAATTACAGGCATGCGCCACCACACCCGGCTCTTATTTTTCATTTTGAAACAGGGTCTCCCTAAGTTGTTGAGGCTTTCTTTGAACCTGCGATCCTCCTGTCTCAGCCTTCCAACTACTGGGATTACAGGTGTGCACCACCATGCCTGGCAGAAATAATATTTTTCTCCCTTTTTTTTATCATACTGGGGATTGAACCCAAGGCCATTCTGCCTCTGATCTATACCCCCAGCCCTATTTTTTAATTTTATTTTGAAACAGGGTCTCACTGGGTTGATGAGAGTCTCACTTCTTGCTGAGCTGTCTTTGAACCTGCGATCCTCCTGTCTCAGCCTCCCAGGTACTGGGATTACAGGCATGGGCCATCTCGCTCAGCTGCAAGTAGGGCTGGGGATGTAGCTTAGTGGTGGAGTGTTTGCCTAGCATGTGCAAGGTCATGGATTCAATCCCCAGAACTGAAAAAGGGGCAGGAAGTGCTAACTCTAAGTATATAGAAATTAACTTTTAATTCTTTTCCAATCATATATACATATTATTTCTCTTTCTTGTTTTATTACACTGGCTAGGACCCCCAGAACAGTGTTAAAAAGAATTGGTAAGAGAAAATATCCTTTTCTTATTCATGATCTTAGGCAAAAGGCATTCAGTCTTTCACCATTTTATATATGTAAGTAGAGGTTATGTGTCAGCTGAAGGATTTTCATAAACACTCCTGATTATCAGGTGATTAGGAAGTTCTTTTCTGTTCGTAGGTTGCTAAGAGTTTTTATTAGGAATGGATATTGGATTTTGTTAAATGCTTTATCTGCTTTTATTCTGTTGACTGGTATATTACATTGATTTTATGTTGTTGGATTCACTTTGCTGTTTTGTTTGTAAGAATTTGTGTCTATGTTCATAAGGGGCATTGGTTTGTTGCTTTATTTAAGTCTCTTGTTGGCTCTCATGGTAATGTTGGCTTTATAAAATTATTTTAGAAATATACCTTCCTCTATTTTCTGAGTTTATATAGAAGTGATATTATCTGTCTTTAAATGTTTAATAGAATTTACCAGTGAAACATCTGGGCCTGGAATTTTCTTTGTGAAGTTTTAATTATAAATTCAATTTATATAGATATAGTACTATTCAGATTTAATGTTTCTTCTGGAGTCAGTTTTAATACTTTGTCTTTAAAGCAATTTGGCCATTTCATCTACTTTTTCTAGCTTCTTAAGGTGGAAACTTAGATCAGTGATTTTGGACCTTTCTTTTTATTTATTTTTTATTTTTTTCTTTTTGTGTGGTACTGGGGATTGAACCCAGGGGCATTCTACCTCTGAGCTACACCCCCAGCCCTATTTTTTTTATCCTTTATTTTGAAACCGGGTCTCACGAAGTTGCAGAGGGCCTCACTAAGTAGCTGAGGCTGGCCGCGAACCCGGATCCTCCGGTCACTGCCTCCCAAGAACTAGGATTACAAGCGTGCGCCACCACGCCCAGCAAAAGTCTTTATTTTTACTTCATTTTTGAAACATTCTTTTGCTGGCTAAAGAATTCTAGGTTGACAAGCATCTTTCAGCATTTAATATTGTCATTCCATTTTCTTCTAGCTTGGTTTTTTTCAAAAAGTTTGAAGTCATTTATCTTCATTCCTCTGTATATAAATGTATCTTTTAAGATTTTCTTCTTATTTCTGGTTCTCACCAATTTGATTATGATGTATCCTGGTATGGTTTTCTTTGTGTTTTTCCTACTTGGAATTAAAAGACAGAGATTGTTAGTGGATCAAAGAACAAGACTGCAAGCCAGGTGTGGTGGCACACGCTTGTAATCCCAGTACTTGAGAGGCTGAAACAGAAGGCTCATGGGTTCGCAGCCAGCCTCAGCAACTTAGTGAGACCCTGTTTCAAAATAAAGAATAAAAATAGGGCTGGGGGTGTAGCTCGGAGGTAGAATGCCCCTGGGTTCAATACCCAGCTCAGCAAAAAAAAAAAAAAGAACAAGACTGAGCTATATATTATCTACATGAAATCTACTTTAAGTATAAAGATACATATAGATTAAAGAAGACAGGCATGGTGGTGCACACCTGTTATCCCAGTACTTGGGAAGCTGAGACAAGAGGATTACAGGTTCAAGGCCAGCCTCAGCAACATATCAAGACCCTCAACAATTTAACTAGACCCTATTTCTATTCCAAATTCATAGAAACAAAAAGTAGGATGGTGATTGTGAAGGTGGGGAGAGGAGAAAGTAGAGTTGTTTAATGGGTATAGAGTTTCAAATTTATAAAATGAAAAAGTTCTGAAGATCCATTCTACATCAGTGTGAGTAGACTAGTGAATTGTACACTTAAAAGTGGATAAAATAGGCTGGGCATGGTGGCATATGCCTGTAATTCCAGTACTTGGGAGGCTGAGTCAGGAGGATCACAGGTTCAAAGCCAGCCTCAGCAATATAGCAAGACTCTCAGCAAATTAGTGAGACCCTGTTTCAAAAAAGAAAATAGGGATACTCTCTTTCTCTTGTGGGGTGGGGGCTGTTTTGTCTTCTATCTTTCCTTGACTTAAACTAAATTTCATATAAAAAAAATAAGCCGGGCATGGTGGCACACTCTGTAATCCCAGTACTTGAGAGACTGGAACAGGAGGATCACAGGTTCAAGGACAGCCTCAAAAAGTAGTGAGACTCATCAACCTAGCGAGACCCCGTTTCAAAATAAAAATAAGTAGCTGGGCGTGGTGGCGCACGCTTGTAATTCCAGTACTTTGGGAGGTGGATACCGGAGGATTCGGGTTCATGGCCAGCCTCAGCTTGCGCTCTCTCTCTCTCTCTCTCTCTCTCTCTCTCTCTCCCCTTAGTGAGGCCCTCCGCAACCTCGTGAGACCCGGTTTCAAAGTAAAGTATAGAAAATAGGGCCAGGGGTGTAGCGCGGAGGTAGAACGCCCCTGCGTTCAATCCCCGGTACCGCAAAAAAAAAAATAAATAAAAATAAAAATAAGTAAATAAACTAGGGCTGGGATGTAGCTGAGAGGTAGAATGCCTCTGGATTCAATCCCCAATACCAGATAGATGATATATAGATAGATAGGAAGATACATACATACATACATACATACATATAGATAGATGATAGATAAGATAGACAGACAGGATTGACAGACAGGGAGTGTAGCTCAGAGATAGAATGCCCCGGGTTCAATCCCCAGAACCACATATACAAAAAAAAGAACAAAATGGCAAATTTTATTTTATGTTTTTACAATAGTTAAAAATAAAATATTACTGTGTAATAGGCAAACAAAACTACATTACAAATATGACTTTTTTTTTGCAGTACTGGGGATTGAACCCAGAGGCATTCTACCTCTGAGCTACACCTCCAGCCCTATTTTTTCTTTATTTTGAAACAGGGTCTTGCTAAGTTGCTGAGGGCCTCACTAAGAAGCTAAGGCTGGCGGCGAACCTGCGATCTTCCTATCTCAACCTCCCAAGTACTGAGATCCTAAGGGTGCGCCACCACACGGGCATGACATAACTTTTAAAAGACTGTTTTATAGTATCTACTGAAGCTAAATAAATGTTACATCTCCATGACCCAGCATTTCTGCTTCTACATGTAGTAAGCACATATGTCTGTCAATGAATGTACATAATGTTCGTAGCTTTTTTTTTTTTTTTTTGGTACTGGGGATTGAACCCACAGGCACAACCCTTTTTATTGTTTATTTTGAAACAGGATCTCGCTAAGTTGCTGAGACTGGTCTTGAACCTGTGAAACTCCTATCTCAGCCTCCCAAGTACTGGGATTACAGGTGTGTGCCACCGTGCCTGGCTCATAGCAGCTTTATTTACAATAACTAAAATCTAGGTAGCCCATATGTCCACCAATAGGAAAAAAGATAAATTATAGTATGTTCATAGAGTGGAATATCAACTAATAAAAAATAAACTACTATTATGCATGTAGTAACAGAGAGGAATCTTACAATGTTGAGTAAAAAAGCCATGGGTATATTTATATGAAAACCTAGAATAGGCAAGACGAATTAACAGTGAGAACATTAGACTAGTAAGGGGCATGCGGGTATTTCCCCAGTTGTTGTAAATATTCTTCATCTTGTTGGGGACAGTGGGGTAACCAATGCTGGACCAGGCTCATACTCACTTAGGATTTTCCTGAATTTTGCAAGCTGGTTGATACACAATGAAAATGTATAAATGGTTTTACAAATTGAGGAAGTTTAGTTGGCAAATATTTACCAGAACTTCACTTATTATTGCTTACCACCCCTTGGTCTCTATTGTAAAAGGAATTTAGAGAGACAGAGAGAGGTACCAAGGAATGCTCTTTTCTAGGGTAAGCCAGGGAGAGTTGGCCGTTGAGAAACTTGCTTGCTGTTTACCATGTCTTGCCTGAAGAATATTACTTCCTTTACTTTGTTCATGTACTCAGCTGCCCAGTGTTTGACTTTTCCATCCTGCCTTTAGCCAAATTAAGTTTTCCCTCTATATTTTTGAAACAATTAAATGGTACAGAGAAAATTATCAGCACACAATAGCCTTCCCATAGGGCCCTCTGGACCTGATGGTGAGTTTGTGTCCTTTTGGTTTTGAATAGTTCGGATTCTTACTCTTTTTGTTTGTGCTTTAGGAGCATTCTGGAAGAGTTTTCCGACTCCAGTTTGATGAATTCCAGATTGTCAGTAGTTCACATGACGATACAATCCTCATCTGGGACTTCCTAAATGATCCAGCTACCCAAGCTGAACCTCCTCGCTCCCCTTCTCGAACATACACCTATATCTCCAGATAAATAACCATACACTGACCTCATATTTGCCCAGGTATGAAAAGAATTGTTTTCTTTCTCCGTGGGCTATGGGATATTGGCTATGAGTTGTTACCAGTCCTGGAGCTTCCTGATTCTTGGGCCCTATGTCCCACCAAGCCCTATAAAGCAGGGGAAGCAGTCAGTATGAGACAGGCAAGGTAGCCAGGCTCCATTCCAGAGGATTCTGGGGTCCTCGTGTAGTAGAACTAATCATTCCTACCCCCGTAGGCTTGTTATGAAAACAAAATGGGACTTGAATCAGTTTGAAAACTAAGTAATGACCCAAAGCCTGTAATTTTATAGTTCCCAGATCAAACAAATACTTACAATAGAGAAGACCCTTGAAGACAAGCAGATACATCTCTTGGTGAAATTTTTCACTCCATCTTGTCCATGTCATTTGATCATAAATGGTAGCTTTTTTATCCTATCCCACTCCTCACCTCCTCCACAAAAGAGAAGACCGGTTTGATTTTCTTTTTACTTTAGCAATAGCTCTGAAGTTAGGGAGAACTATGTATCCTCCCACTTAGGTCTCTAGCCCCTCTCTGAGGCAGATAAAAATCCTAAAATACCCAGGTTGTCTATATTAGAGTGTATTCAGATCACACCTAGTGTCTTCACTAGTTCCAGTACATCAGGTTATCAAGAGTTTGGGGAGCCAGGCATGGTGGTACACACTTGTAATCCCAGTACTTGGGAGGTTGAGACAGGAGGATCACAGATTCGTGGGCAGCCTCAGCTACTTAGTGAGGCCTCCACAACTTAGTGAGACCCTATTTCAAAATAAAGAATAAAAAATAGGGCTGGGGGGTAGCTCAGAGGTAGAATGCCCCTGGGTTCAATCACCAGTACCACAAAAAAAAAAAAGTTTGGGGAATTAGGCACCAGCTCCTCAAGAGCATTGCCGCCGTTGATTCCTCACTTCTCACACTCACCACAGTTTTCTCTTTTTTTTTTTTTTTTTTTTTTTGTGGTACTGGGGGTGGAACCCAGGGGCATTCTACCTCTGATTTACACCCCCAGCCACATTTATTCTTTATTTTGGAACAGGATCTCACTAAGTTGCATAGGGCCTCACTGAGTTGCTGAGGCTAGCCACAAACCTGTGATTGTCCTGTCTCAACCTCACAAGTACTGGGATTACAAGCATGTGCCACCATGCCCAGCTTCGCACAGTTTTCATGGTGGAAGTGCGCCCTCACTGCACTTGTGCACTTCTTTTTGTGGTATTCCCTCTAAATGGTGTCACACCCAGTTGGGCCAGCCTGGCCTCAGTGCTTTGCTCTCACAGAGGAGGATACAGTTCCTCGTTCTGCAGCCTCCTTAACCAGGTCACACGGCTGCATTCCCTTGGGCAAGTAACTTCGCAGCCCTCAGTTTCCTGATGAGTGAAATGAGGATGCAGAGCCCACCTCACAGAGCTCTCGCGAGGACTACTTGGAAATACCACTTGTAAAATTCTTAGTGCCTACCAGCTGGACGTGGTGACACATGCTTGTAATCTCAGTACTTGGGAGGCTGGAACAGGATGATCACAGGTGCAAAGCCAGCCTCAGCTACTTAGTGAGGCCCTCTGCAACTTAGTGACCCTGTTTAAAAATTAAGAATAAAAAATAAGGCTGGGGTGTAGCTCGGAGGTAGAATGCCCCTGGGTTCAATCCCCAGTACCACAATAAATAAATAAATAAATAAAAATCTCAGTGCCTACCACATAATAAGTTCTGGGTAAACAGTAGTCATTGTGCCGGACGTGGTGGCACACACTTGTAATCCCAGTACTTGGGAGGCTAAAACAGGAGGATTGCAGGTTTGCGGCCAACTTCAGCTACTTAGTGAGGCCCTCAGCAACTTAGCGACACCCTGTTTCAAAATAAAGAATAAAATAGGGCTGGAGATATGGTCATTGTAAAAAAAAAAAAAGTAGTCATTGTAACTTAGCAAGACCTTCAGCAACTTCACACAACCCTGTTTCAAAATAAAAAGGGCTTGAGGTGTAGCTCAGAAGTAGAATGTCCCTGGGTTGAAGTCCCCAGTACCCCAAAAAAGTGGTCATTGTGCCAGGTACAGTGGTGCACCTATAATTCCAGCTACTGGGCAGTCTGAAGCAGAATAATCACAAGTTTGAGGCCAACCTGGGCAACTTAGCAAGACCTATCTCAAAATAAAAAGGGCTGGAGATACAGCTCAGTGATAGAGTGCCCTTGAGTTCAATCCCCAGGATGACAGAAAATAAAGTGGTCATTGTTATTAATGTTGTAATCATATACCTATCCCCTCTTTTTGCCAAAGTTTCCTCTCCTTTAGACTTATGGTCTAAAGAAATGGCAATTTCTATTTGTTTATTCTTTTAGGAGGGGGTGCTAGGTATTAAACCCAGGGCCTCCCACATGCTAAGTATGTGCACTACCACTGAGCTATACCCCTAGCCCCTGTTTTTATTCTTCCTAACTCTGATTGTTTTTCTCCTTCCTTCTCTCACCCCTGAAGCATAGATACCCCCTGAAATCCTGTCTCCGGCATTTCTGACTTGGCTAAGCTCTCTTCTTTGGCTGCCTTATCTTTTCCCAAGGCTTTTTAGCTCTTATCTCAATATAGATGACTCAAATTTTTTATCTCCAGTCCCACCCTGTGCCTCACTCTCCAGGCCTTGTTTCCAGCCACCATCTGCACCTCTGTCCTTGAGGATACCAGGAATACTTCTAGCGTGCACATCCATAGTTCTTCCAGCCAGACACCAGGCCAGTTTCCTCCAACTCCCCCACTTTTGTTAGTGTCATCACTGTGTTCCTGGCCACTTGGGCAAAGCCCCAGAGCCAACCCACCTGCTCTGCCATTGCAGGGAGCAGATGAAAACTCAATGCTACCCCAACCATTGGTCAATCTTTGTGTGTGTGTGTGTGTGTGTGTGTGTGTGTGTGTGTGTGTGTGTGGTACTAGGGATTGAACCCAGAGGCAGTCTACCTTCAAGCTACACCCCCAGCCTGATTTTATTTCTTATTTGGAAACAGGGTCTCGCGAGGTTGATGAGTCTCAGTACTTCCTGAGGCTGTCCTCAAACCTGCGATCCTCCTGTCTCAGGCTCCCAAGTACTGGAATTACAAGCATGTGCCACCACGGCCAGCTGCCATTGGTCAGTCTTGACCTCAGGACATCGGAGTCACTCCACTTGAGTACTAGTGCCCTGAGTATATCATCAAGCCTCCAGCAAAAGCTCCTGTACCACACAGGCAGAGAACAGCCATTGAGAAGGACCCCTAAGCCTTTTTCCCAATTGACAGCTAAGCGAATGTTCTTTTACCTTTAGAACAAGTTAGAAATATAGGGAAAGGGGCTAATGACTGTTTGCTCTGTTTTCACACAGGACTCATTAAAGTTGCAGTATTTAACATATCTGCCAAGACCAGGATGAGCAACAACAGCAACAATCAAACTCTTACCCGGATTCCCTGGACCAGCAAGGAGCAGGGCTTTGAAACTCCTGTTGGGACATAGTTGGTCTGCAGCCGACCAGGACGGTCTGCTCGGCACAGCCGACTGCTTCAGTGCTGCTATCAGAAGATGTCTTCTATCTCGTGTGAATGATTGGAACTTTTAAGCTTCCCTTCCCCTTGCCTCCTCCTTCCCCCTGCACCTGTTTTTCCCCCATTGGGTTCCAGACAAAGATGACTTATAAATATATTTAGTGTTTTGCCAGAATCTCTCTTGCTTTGCCATTAAGCAGAACTAGTTTTCCCATACAGCCCGCTTCTAGGAGACAGAAGGATGCAGCTGCCAGGCAGAGAGCACCTTGCGTCCCTATATTAACTGCAGGAGTGCCCAGCGCCTGGCCAGAGCAGCCGGCACACCGTGCATGGGAGGAGACAGAGCGCCCTGTACAGCCTTGGGAAGAAAGAGAAAACAAATGCACGCACTGAAACACCTGGGCCTCCTGCCTCCGTCCTCTTTCTCTTTTTCTTTATCTCTTCCCTTCTCCCATCGACCTGAGAAGGTTTGTGAAGGCAGAATCAGCTAGAAAATGCAACACTTGGAGTTAAATGTGTTCAGTCACAATTTCAAACCCAGGATTTGCTGCAAGTGACCCTGTAGCAGCAATGAATTCTCAGACATGACACTCTGATCATATTTGCAACTCTTCTCTCTTCTCCCCCCCCCCAAGGGGGGTGGCAGAAATTTCCTGGGCTCCATCAATGGCTGCATCTTTTCTGGACTCAGCAGTCTCCTCGATTCCATGTAGAGTGTGGAAAGGAGTTGCTGATTGCATTTCCTCTCATTAACAATTAGATGTGTAATAAAAAGCATTGTACTTCATCTTAAATCACTAGTAAGGCTCAGCCTACAGAAAGGTTTGAAATGGCCAGAGCCAGTCGCTTGGTGCATTCTGCATAATGGTTCACATCTCTGATTTCCTCATCAGAGCCTGTGAGCATCCAGGCACTTGTAACTGCCAGGACCACCTGGCAGAGTAGCTTAAGAGATGGTCAGGAGTGAAAGCTGGTTTCTTTTTTATTTAGGCCAGTGAATATCATCTCTTAGAAATCAATCTAATCTTTTCAACCTTGCACTTTCAAAACCTTCCTTCTGCTTCTTCCAAACCCAGTATTTGCAAAAGGGCAAAGCAGCCAGAGAGAGGATCAGGGTGAAGTTTGGCACACAGGGTTTATTAATGGGGCAGAAACTGCCTTCTCTTTTCATTTTTCCTCCTCCTGGCCTTATTTTGCTCTCTACTTTCCCAGCCAATAAAATTATTCTGGCAGTTGGTGAAAAACATAAACAAACATCTCCACAAGGGCATGTGTGCCACACTCACCTGGGAGCACCATCGCTGTACACCAGCTTGTTTCCCCAGGCACGGGAGTATCTGCTGAGGGGTGGCCTGGGTGCACCCTCTGGCTTGGAGGCCACACTTCACTCTCCCAGTTGAGCATCAGGCCCTTCGTTTCTATTCCTAATCCACACAGTTGAGTCGCTTTTAACCAGCTGCTATAAAAACAGCAGAATGAAAGCCAGTTGCAAACAGCCAGGTCACCTTTAGTGCAGCAGAAGGAGAGAGAGAGAGAGAAGCATTTTCTTCTTCCCTCTGATTTACAAGAAGGTGTCCCCTTCCTAAAATGTACCCAGGCCAAATGTCGCTGTTACATATTGAGAGGCAGGTTACACACATGCAGTTTCCTTTCCTGCTTTATGAGTACTCTGAAGCTTTTAGAATCAAGTTATATTCAGGAAATGTTTCCCAGTGTAATGATATGCTGTTGCCTGGGAAGTATTTTCTCAGTATAATTCCCTTCCCAGCTACCCAGTGCTACAGAGAATTGTTTTCTATTTAGCCACTATCAGGATTCCTTGTCTATTGTGTTGACTATTAATAGTGTTTTGATTGGTTAAGGATTTTGCCACAGATGAAGCTAGAGGACCATCAGCCCTGAAAAATACAAGGACACAATGAAGACGCATGGGTTTCAAGCTGTTTCAAATATTGTCCAATAGCCATAACTTTACTAGCCCTCCTGTTATATGCTGCTATTCAAAAGTGGGAACAGGGCTGGGGATGTGGCTCAGTGATAGAACACTTGCCTGGCATATGTGAGGCCCTGGGTTCAATCCCCAGCACTGCTAAACAACAACAAAAAAGTGGGAGCTGCTGAATGTTCGTCAGTGCCCAAGAGTTTGCTCTCCCATCTAGCTTCAGCTGAAGTGGTGTGTTCTAAGACATTTGTGACGCTTGTCCAGCTCATCATACCTGAGGTCAGGGTGGACCCTGCAGATGTGGAGCTATTCACTCAGTTGAGGTTATTCTCCAATAACCTCAGAGAGGTTGTCCTCTCTGTTGCTGATGGAAATGGGAATGAAGTTAAGTGGTCTGAAAACTTGAATTGTTCACATTTCTTGGCTCGGGGGGTCATTTACCAGTTCATTGTAGACGAAATAATCAGGTAAGTAGAAGTTCATTTCCAGAGAAGGTAAACCCCACTTACTATCTCTGCATGATTTCAGTGGGAATTGATTATCACTAATCCCCAACTGGGCTAGAATAAATGTAAAGTTTGACCTTTTTAAAAAGAAAAGAGAAACAAAGTCTCAACACTATTTAAAGGAATGGTAGAAAAGGAGCCAAAGATGTCCCTTGGCTCTGAAATGAAGTGTTCCCATGTAGGTTAGTCTCTTTTCACTAAAATTTACTTTGAAATATAGAGCCTGAAAGAAACCTTTCTTAAAAATGAGCTGAAATCCCTTCTCACAGGCAGGTGAGGAGCGTGTGTGCTCGGCTGCACCCACGTGAACACGGGTGACCTCCTGGTTCACAGTGAGCTTCCTGGATGTGACCAGCATGCCTTGCTGCTCAGGTGTGTGTTTCACTGCTGAGAACATCCATTTACTTTCTTAAGTACAATCTGAAAGTGGATGTGAATTCTGGATGGGGGACCTTTTACACTTGTCCCATGGCTAAATTCTTTCTGATGTGTCCTCACTTCAGTGACAGGGAATCTTTGGAACTCTGTTGATAAGTAATAAAGTCTGGCCCTCATAACTTGTTTCTGAACTGGAAAAGACACCAAGACTCCTAAATTGTTGTGTAAGAAAAATCCATTTTGGGGGGTTTCATTGTTTTGTTTTGGTACAATTTAAAGCTGCAGAGAAGAAAATAATGCACTCTTCCCTCACCATCTTCTGGTACCATTGGTCTAAACAGCTGTGGTTGGTCTGCTCCTTATTTAGCATTTGATTGTGTGTGGAAAACAAAGGACTTGTTAGAGGGTGGGGTGGAGAATATTGGAAATTATTAGGGCTATTTTATCTTTCCTAGAATTGGATTAGATACCTTGGTTTTGTTGGCTTGCTTAGCACCTTTTGCATTAGATGGTAATATCTTCCTGCCCAGAAGTGGAAGCAGTCCATCCCAGAATAGTGCAGGCCTGACGGTTATGCTGCAAGCTAGATTCTAGAGTAATCCAGGGCACTTACAGGTCAAAAAATGGGATGCATCAATAGGATCCACCCCCTGTGACTATCAGGCTCTTTGGGGATCAGGTTTACTATATGATTTTAATCCACATTGCTGATCTCCCTCCCGATTTGGATGAGTTCAACAGACTTCCAAGTGCGCCCAAAGACTTACCAGCTGGGTTCCTCTCCCCATACCTCATCCACACAGCTATCACTGGCAGTCCAGAGCCCTTTATTTTAACCAGTCTCAACATAATCAGTATGGCAGGACAGACATCTCTTAGGGGAATAAAACTGAGCCTTGCTGCTTGTTATCGTTAACCTATTAGGTTTTGAAGACATCAGATTCTTGGAGCTGAATAGAGAAATCAAAAGCATGATCAAGGCTGCTTGATTTCAGGTGACCTACTGCATTGATATACAGAAACTTCCTCTGTTGGAAGTTGAGCACCTATGATCTGAAATATCCTGAAGGCAGGAGATATTTGAAATATCTGTTACCCAACCAACCCAGCTGGCCCTCTTAGCTCCTGAGTGAGTGAGTAAGAGAGAGAGAGAGAGAGAGAGTGTGTGTGTGTTTTAAAATGTTACTTTGCTGGGTGCAGTGGCACATGCCTTTAATACCAGTACTTTGGAGGCTGAGACATGAGAATCACAAGTTCAAGGCCAGCCTCAGCAACTTAGTGAGACCCTGTTTCAAAATAAAAACATTTTTAAAAAGGTTGGGGGTGTTTTTCAGAGGTAGAATGTTCCTGGATTCAATCCCCAGTACCAAAAAAAAAGAAAAACAGGTTACTTCCCTTCTAGCCTTCCCCTTCTTGGACACTGAAAGAAAAGACCAACTACTAGGTTAGACCTCTGGATACCAAGGAAACTAATGCCTTCACAAGTCTGTGGTCACTCGAGCCTAGCCAGACTCATCAGGGAGTGTTCAGTGGACTCCATTTACGGGGACAGGCCTAGCAACAAATGTGAGTCTCCCTGAGAGCTTTTGGTTGGTTCAGCTCTTTGTTCTCTAGATTCTTAAGTACTGACTGCTTGGACTTCTGTGATTATGTTATAGTGATGTGTAGTCAATGTACCAATATGTTCACAACCTAGGATCATGGTAATAAGAATGTGTTTTGGTTTTTTTTTAACTGTTCAGGAAAAAAAGGTAATTTAAACTACAAATATAAGATTAAAGTAAATTTTCTAAGTGTCTTGTCTCTTTGACCCAACATTAAAAGGACAGTAATTTTGTCAATGTACAAATCCAAGGAATATACAAAAGATTTAATACAGCTGGGTGTAGTGGCGCACACTTGTAATCCCAGTACTTGGGAGGCTGAGACCGGAGGATCTGGGTTCACAGCCAGCCTCAGCTACTCAGTGAGGCCCTCTGCAACTTAGTGAGACCCTGTTTCAAAATAAAGAACAAAATATAGGGCTGGGGGTGTAGCTCAGAGGTAGAATGCCCCTGGGTTCAATCCCCAGTACTGCAAAAAAAAAAAATTTAATACCTTTTAAGATAATCTGATGTGGGGCAGAATGGCCCTGGGTTCAATCCCTAGTGCCAAAAATATATATAAAATAAAATAGTCTACCGGGCGTGGTGGCACACACTTGTAATCCCAGTACTTGGGAGGCTGAGACCAGAGGATCCAGGTTTGCGGCTAGCCTCAGCTACTTAGTGAGGCCCTCCGCAACTTAGTGAGACCCTGTTTCAAAATAAAGAATAAAAAAATAGGGCTGGGGGTGTAGCTCAGAGGTAGAATGCCCCTGGGTTCAATCCCCAGTACCGCAAAAAAAAAAAATATGAGAAGCAAGAACAGAAGAGCCCAGGGCTGGGTTATGTGAAGAAGTACGGGGTCCCTGACACACAAATTGTGTTCCATGTTGGATCAAACTAAAGCCAAAGTGTTGTCTGATTTACAAATTGGTCATCATAGCCAACCACAACCCAACCTGAGCCCAGAATTTCAGTTTCTCTCCATGCCTCGGTAGTGAAAGGACTTTGGTTTCCCCTGATCCGCTATAGACAAGTGAATGTACCTTCAGGAGCATTTCCAGAGAGTCCACAAGCTGTAAGAATTGACCCATCTTGGGGGTAATAACATTGCTGCTCCCAAGTGAACCCCCACTTCCCTCCTTAAACCAAACCTCGGGAGATAGGTACAAGGTTGAAGGCCATGGCAGAAAAGGATTCTCCCCTCTTGTTGCCCCTCCCCTCTGTAGTGACGAAAGCAGGACCCTTGTCAGATCTGATTCATCCTTGTTTTAGACCCATGGGCTTTTAGTGTTAATAATCCTCCCTACTTGGCCAGGTTTATTGCCTGTACCCGGCCTGACCTCTTAGTCTCAGGCTGTGGTCGGCATCAGGGCCCCTGCACAGAACTTCCGGTACTGCTGGAAGACTGTCAGAGCCTTTTGCAGATGAGGAAGCTGAAGAGCAAGCAAAGGAAGCCACTCTGCCCAAGACCACCCCGCCATCTGTTCCCTAACAGCAGCAGCACCCTAGAGAGCGGAGGGGGTGGGGAGTCAGCAGAGACCACTCCATGGCCACTAGCATCTACTTGGTTCCAGCCCTCACCAGCTGTCCTGAACACAGGACTGAACAGAGCCTGGGCCTAAGGAATGGTGGGTGGGGGGGGCTTGCCTTCAACCCCAGGGTCAGACCTCTCCCTCAGGGATGGGGGTCCAGGGCGTGCCCTGGGAAGACAGCCCTGTAGCCACTATTTGTAATGCCAGGTTGGGCCTGGGATCCCTCTCCCCTTTAAACCTATAGCTGTGCTGCCATCAGCAAAGACTAAAGGGAGGAGACCTCTTCCTCCTGATTGGCTCTTGCCAATTAAGAGCATTTTATTAGGCTGCTAATTAAAGGCACTTCGTTAGCAGCGGGAGAGGCCGGGTGGGTGCCTGGTGAGATGGAGCCGAAGCCAGAAGAAATTGTTTTCCTCCCCCCATGGAAGCAGAGCCTCTACAAACCGGCTCAGTCCCCCAGCCTCTCCTGCTGCGCCTACCACACCCCTTGCTTTCAATTAGCAGCTCTGAGGGGAGTGAGGTCATTACCAAGCCAGGTTGGAGAGCCACTATCACCACCTCAGGCCACCTTTGCCTTCTGGGGCTGTTTAGGTCCCCAGGCACCTCAAGTCTAGGCCCGGGAAGGAAAGGCTGAGTAGCCCAATGGGGAGAGTTCTCTCCTTGCTAAGGAATGATTCTCACTCCCCAAGCATCTGGTGTGTCTCCTGGTCCCCATGACTGAGGCAACCCCAGCAGTCACCTAGCAAACATGACGACCAGTCACTTGGTCACACAGAGTGGATATCCATGCCCCCTTCCATGAGACTGGGCAGGACCTGACTTTCCTACCAGTCACTTTGCAACAGTGAAGCCCACGTAGACCTGAGCAGGCCAGAAGAGGACCCAGCTATGCAGACCCCTGAGAAGCTCAGAGCTCACCTCAGACCTGCACTTCCCCTGGATGGCCCAGCCCAGGCCCAGGCAAGCCCCTTCCTCCAGCCGGAGAGGAGGGCCCGGCTATGACCTAGCACATGGGGCTGGCACACAGGGTCACCAAGGACACCTCCTCTCCAGAGCCCTCCTCACCCCCTCACTTAACTGCAGAATTAGCACCGGCCCAGGCTGGGAGGGCAGATTTATGGCTAGGACTGCCTCCCTCCATTTAACCCGAGGCCGGCCCGGGCTCCAGACACTAAATTAGATTTTTGACAATTAGAGAGACTAATGGGCACATAGCCATCCCCAGAGCCAGATATCCAGCAAGGCCATCCTATAATATCCACCACTGGCCAGCCGCCCTCCCCACTCTCCTGTGGGTGGGCGTTTCTCCCTCCAAGGCCGGGTGTCCACATGCACTACGCTCCGCAAAGTACCCCGTTCCCACTCCCTCTCCTTCTAGTCCCTGGCCTTGGTTCTGGGACTCCGCCCCTCTTGTCCTGATTTTGCTTGTCCCTCAGCATCCTCCTGTCCTCAGGTCACTTCTCTCCTCATCCCCACCTTTCCCAGCACCCATCCATCTGTAATCTTTCCAGCTGCCCAGGGCAGATTGCAAGCCCCTTGAGGGCAGGGGCTTGTGCCCTCTCTGGATCCTAAATGTTCAGCACCCAGTGGGATTCTACCTTTTTTCTCTCCCACCCTCACTGGACTATTCAGTCTCCAAGCCCCTCCCTCACCACCACCACCACCCCAGCCCTCCTGGCCCAGGCCTGGGACTAGCTCTGGGCTGGCTCTGCTCTGGCTCGGGCAGGTCCCCCTTCCCCGCGGCCCCTCAGCTCTGGACCGTCTTGGGCTGGGCCAGTAATGAGATTGCAGTAAGTGGCGTTGGGGGGAGCTGCTCACACTCACTCAGGCAGACTCATAGCTCTGTCAAGCTGATTGGTCCTGAGTGGAGGCACAAACGGCCCCCCACGGACACGCTGAGATTGGTTATAAAATTACAAGCATTTGTTCTGCTGTCAGTGTCCTTCCCTCCCTCCCCTCTGCCTGCCTGCCTGGCTCCCCACCATCCCCCACCCATCCTCTCTCCCCTGGGGTCAGCCCACATACCCTGAAGGACCTGGCCAGGGGCCACCACAGCAGATGGGGCCAAGAGGCTGAGGCCCTTGAGCTCCCCATCAGGGCAGGCCTCTTTGGATGGTCACAGCTCTGAATGGCCTCCCAGTGACCTGACCCTGTGCTCAGGGTTTTCTATGCCCTGAGGGCAAGCAGGACTGGGACCCCAGGGCCTCAGGAGAGGAAGCAGAGGAGCCAGGCCTCCCTGGGCAACCAGTGCCCACAACCTTAGATGTGGCTATGGAGTGAGGGTGGCTGGGTCTATCCTGCTGAAGGACGGAGCAGTGGAAGCCAGGCTGCTCAGAGGAGCCTGTCTCCTCTCCCTTCAGGTGGCCAGTTCCTTGCCCTGTACCCTGACCCCCAGGTGAGGACTAATCAGCCCTCAGGAGAGTCCTTCCCCTCCTACTCTGCCCTGGTCCCAATAGTCTGGGCCAGACCAAAAAGCCAACATGGCCACCAAGAGCCTTGCTGTGGTTCCTTGTGTATAGGCCGAGTCCCAGCCCGGCCTCCACACTGACCTTACAACAGGGCCTTGACGGGGGCTCTGTTACCCCCAAGCAGAAATCCTGCTTCATGCTCCATTCTGCTTGTGCAGAGAAGCCCTCTCTTTCCTGCACTGCCCCCTGTCTGAGGCACGCAGCCCCTCTTGCCCTGGCTTGGAGACCTCCTTCCCACCCTGTTTCTCCAACCCAGGGCCCAGCCCCTGGCCCTGGACTGGTCCCCATCTCCAGGCTCTCTCCATCCCTTCCTATTTGGAGGCACTAGGGTGCACTGTAACCAGCCAAGGGAATGTTCCCAGCTCAGAGGGGAGTTTTCAGAGGAGAGCCGTGTCTCCTGGCTGCTGGCTGCAAGGTGCCTTCCTGCCGTCCTCATTCCTCTCAGCCCAGAATGTATTTGCTGTAATTACATCTTTAATTAGGGTGGTGACGGCTCATTGTTCACCAACAATGACGGATGGACCCTCCTGCCTGCATCCTCCCTCTGTCCGGCACCCTCCAGGTCAGCTCCCCCCCAACTTTGGAATTGGGAAGGATACTCAACCAGCTCTGTGGCACATGCCTGCAATCCCAGTGCTTGGGAGGTTGAGTCAAGAGGACTGCAGGTTCACGAACAGCCTCAACAACTTAGCAAGACCCTTAGCAACTTAGCACTTAGCAAGACCCGGTTTCCAATTTAAACAAAAAACAAAACTTTTTTTTAAAGGGCTGGGGGGTAAGCTGGGTGTGGTGGCGCACGCTTGTAATCCCAGTACTTGGGAGGCTGAGTGAGACTGGATGATCTGGGTTCCTGGCCAGCCTCAGCTACTTAGTGAGGCCCTCCACAACTTAACGAGACCCTGTTTCAAAATAAAGAATAAAAAATAGGGCTGGGGGTATAGCTTGGAGGTAAAATGACCCTGGGTTCAATCCCCAGTACGACAAAAAAAAAATAAAAATAAAAAATAAAGGGCTGGGGGTAGCTGGGCGTGGTGGTGCACACTCGTAATCCTAGTACTTGAGAGACTGAAACAGGAGGATCACAGGTTCCAGGACAGCCTCAGCAATTTTTTTTATGGTACTGGGGATTGAACCCAGGAGCATTCTACCACCAAGCTACACCCCCAGCCCTATTTTTTATTCTTTTTTTTTTTTTTGAAACAGGGTCTCACTAAGTAGCTGAGGCTGGCCACAAACCTGCGATCCTCCTGTCTCAGACTCCCAAGTACTGGGATTAATTACCAGGGTGAGCCACCATGCCCAGCTCAGCCTCAGTAATTTAGTGAGGCTCTCAGCAACCTAGTGAGACCGTTTCCAAATAAGAAGTAAAATTGGTCTGGGGGTGTAGCTCGGAGGTAGAATGACTCTGGGTTAAATTCCCAGCACCACAAAAAATAATAATAATAAATAAAGGGCTGGGGGTATAGTTCAGAGGTAGAATACCCCGGGGTTCAATCCCCAGTAGAGGAGGAGGAGAAGGAAGGGAAAGAGGAAAGAGAAGGAGAAGAAGGAGAAGAGGAGAGGAGGAGGAAGAGACCAGCTTTCTTCCCACTGGATCCCAGGCGCTGTGGCCTGGAACAGCGGCAAGCTCTATCCCAAAGGTGATCATTTCCTCCTGGGTTGGTCCACACTGGTCAGGCACTGACTCTCCCCACCCCTATGCACAACACCCTATCCTATACACACATCCACATCACCATTCCCAGACTGGGCCCTGAGCCACACCCTCTGGTTCCGCAGAGCCGATAAGCACAGAAAGTCACACAGTTCTCAACTGGGGGTCTGAGTGCCACCAGGTGGCCCTATCTCCAGGTTCCCCTATGAATTAACCAGGATCTCTAAACAAAGCAGGGCCTCCACTCCCTACATACCTCCGGCCACCCAGGATGTGTGCCCAGGCCCAAGACTGCAGGTGGTGGGTGCTGGGTGACTAAGTGAGGGACTGGATCAGTAAGGGAGAGGAAACCCTCACTGCTCACTGGAAGCTGAGGGCCGCTGCAAGTAATCAAGTCTGGCCCTGGAGGAGGCATGTAAGGGTGAGACCCCAGCTTGGCACCTACAGGCTATGTGACGTCGCTTGCATTCTCTGACCTCCATTTCTTCATTTATAAAATGGGCACGGAAATAGCACCCCATCATATGATGACTGCCCAGACCCATCCTCTAAGTGGAGTCTGGACAGGGAATGGTGAGGGCTGGGCCCTGTGGGTAGCCAACCTCTGCCATAGCTGGGCTACTGGGCACCAGGAGCTGGGAGACAATCTCCCTTTTGGTGTGAGGAAGACCTTGCCAACTCCAGGCACTGTTGGGCACTGGATGGTGAGGGTGGCGGGACATGACAGGGGTGGTGCAGGATTTGATGCAGCGTTGCACGGGACATATTGCTGAGAGAAGCTGGTTGACCTGCTTTCAGAAGCGGAGCGGCTCTTCCCCAGCATGAGCAGGATGGGGTCAGGGAGGAGGGAGGTCACGATGCCCTGACCTGATACAGAGGGAGGGGAATGGGGAGGGAGAGCCTTGATGCCTGGCAGGGGAGTTTAGCCTGTACCTTATCTTTAGGCAAGCTGGTCCTGGGGATAGCAGGGCTGGCGCACAAGGGGCTTTGGGAAGGGTGGAGCTGGGACGGAGCAGGGGGTGCTCCCTCTGCCCTTCCCCTTCAACTTTCAGCTCTACGCCTGCGGCTCCCCTCCATGGGGCCTGTCTTTTCCCACAGAGCCTCCTTCCTCCCAGGTAGCCCCTCAGCATCCCCCCTTCCCCAGTGACCCTCTGTACCCTGCAGGGACCCCTCTTGCCCAGGGTGACTGGGAGGCCCAGGCTGGAAGGATGAGTCGTACCTAGCGGTAAGTATGCGCAACATTACATATGTATATTGGAGAGTAAATAACCCCAAAAAGCGCCTTGTAAATAGACTCCGAGTTTATCCTTTATTAATGAGGCACCGAGTGCCCCGCTGTTTTAGAGCAGCGAGACTTTCATAATATCAAAACCTAAATTACACTTGCGTCTCTCATCCCAGGGATGAGCATCTTTGGGCTCTGCTTGCAGAGTGAGTAAGCAGGAATCCCTCCCTGCCCACCTGGGACTGCTGGGCACCTTTCTTCTGGCTGCAGTGAGAGCGGGCAGACGTGGGTACGCACACACCCCTCCACATGCACATGCACCCCAGGCCCAGAGAGCTCTGTGTCTAAGGTCTCAGGGTCCAGAATGCTGCTGGGATAGGATGCCTCCTTTCATTCCTTGCATGGAGTTTACAGGATCAAGAGGTCACCTGGGCTCTGGGGTGTGCAGGTATAGGATGGGGCATGCTTTTTGACACAGAACCCTTGGACACTCGCAAGTTCTACAGCCAAGTCGCTCCCGGCCTCTTGGCATGTGAAGCATGGACGGCATCTTCCTCCCGAGGAGGATGTGAGAACTCAGGACATGTAGTGGATTAGATGTGCCTGGAGGTTGGTGCATAGGAGGCAGTTGGAAAATAGGAGCAGGGACAAGGACAACAATGATGAAAATGATGACAAATTCCTCTCAGACATCAGTGTCTTCCGTTCAATGCCTGGAATGGACTACTGTGGGGACACAGAGCTCCAGCCCACCCTGGTGCCTAGGTCCAGCCCGCAAGGGTGACACCAAGCCAGTCTCACCCCTGCACATCCAAGATGTGCTTCCAATGCCCCCAGCCCGAGTGCACTTGGGGCAGGAGCCTGGTCCTCTTGGCCCCCTGGGCTTCCCGGGTCTAAGACCCCTCTCAGACCCCTTGGGGATGGTGTCTGCCCTGCCCTAAGCCTGGGCCAGGCTGGCGAGGCGGGCAGGTGGGCAGGAGGGCGCGATGTGGGCAGGATTTACAGCCTGGCCGGCTGGGCTCCTGGTGCTCCGGTGGGCGTCGTGTCGAATCTGTCCCATTATATGGACAGTTGAGTTTAATAGTCATTGTGTGCTTGCTTAGAGCCCAGCAAACATCGCGGGGCGACACCCCCTCCACGCGAGCCTCCCGCTCCCCAGCCACACGGCCCATCCGTACAGTAAATTAAAAATATGAATCACTTCTCCCCACTGCCTCCCCAAACGCTCATCTTGTCAGCCTCTATGTTGCCTTCATTTGTATTACCTTAATTTAATGTTAATTATGGTCTTCATTTACAAGGAACAAGCGAGCCCTGCTCTGCCAGGGGACCTTCCCCCTACCCGCTCCCTCTCAGCCCAGGAGGGAGAGGCTGGGGGAGAAGGGGAACTTGGGGGCTGCAGAAGAAATGAGGAGGGGAGTCAGAGGGAGGGTCTGAGATGAGATCTGGGACATCAGTGGCTGGTGGCCATTCTGGGAGGGACTAGGAGGACCCCCACCTCCCCTGTACACCTTGTCTTCAATCATCTATTCATTCAATAGCTACTTATTGAGCACCTAATATGTGCCAGGCAATCAGAGACCAGAGAAACAGGGAGACTTTCTGCCTAATAAAGGGTTACTGGGGTCCCTTCTGCCATCCTGAAGTGAATATGCTAGAAAGAAGCATCAGGAAGACAGCCATGCTCCAGGTTAGCTGGCATCTGGTCCACCCAGAGGGCATAGGACACAGACAAGGGATCTTCCTTCCCTTCCAAGCTCCCCTCTTGGCTACCAGTGGGATCCCTTCCTCAATGTGCCTTGCACCCCTTCCAGCTGGAAAGTTCTTTCTGGAGTCTTTCCTGAGTCCCTCTTGCTGTAGATCCAGCCTAGGCTCCAAGCCTGAGTGGGAGCAGGAGTGGTAGGGTGACTCACAGGCTACCCTGTCTCTGGAGGGCTAGGAGGCAGGCATTTGGGGACCCACCATTACTCCACCCTCCTCAATGAAGGACTCCCAAAGTCCTTATGCCTAAGAGTCCTGGGAGGCCTGATGTGGCCGTTTGGCTGTCTCTGTGCTGCCAGTGGGGCACAGAGTCACATACAGGCTTGTAGAGCCTGTGGGGGCTGGATAAATGTTGGTGGCGGATGTAACACGTGTGCACACAGGAAGCTGGCAGAGGGCCACCTGCACTCAAGCTGCCATTAACCACAGACACCCTCCCCCCAGTTTTCTCGCAGGGGAAGAGGAGCTCCAGCTGGGAATATCTGCCTGACAGATGAGGCTGTTCCAAGTGGGTCTGCATGTGTGTCCATCTCCAAGGAGCTCCGAACCACGTACAGGGACATGTGCCCCCCCAGGACTGGGATGTCCCCTCGGGTTCCATGTGCACGTGTGTATGTGCACGAGCGCATGTCCAGCAGGCCCATGTGCATACGCCCCCCCCCCCGCACACATACACCCGCTGTCAGCGGCGCTGATGACATTGGCGCAGAGGAAAGTGATGACAAATGCCCGTTATCAGCGAACGAGGCCGATGACAAATGGGCGGGCGCCCGAGCAGCCCCATTACGCTGTAATAACAGAAGATGGATGGCCTGGCGCCCCCCCACCCCCACCCCTACCCACCCCGCGCCGGTAACGGGAGCCGATGCGGCTCCACCCGCCGGGGAGGGAGCTGAGCCACCTCCGCCAGGCCGCCAATCGCGCCGGGGACCTAGACGACCAGGCCCGGGAGCCTGGAGACCACGCGGCCGCCTGCGGCACAGGAACAAAGCGGGCGAGCTCAGCGGGCGCACGGGGCGCACAGGGCGCAAGGCCTGCTGCCGCCAGGACGCAGCTGTGCACACACATGGCCTGCACACGCGCCAGCCGCCTGTGTCCTTGCAAGGTGCACCTGCAGCTCTGGTCCAGGCACAACCCCGACCTCACAGATCCATGCACGCAGGCGTCCTTTTGTGCCATGCATAAGCACACATCTGCCACGGAGATCCGGGTACACACCCACCAACAGAAATCTATGCGCTCACAGCCCTGCCTCTCCAATTCGTGCACATGCCTACAGAAACCACTTAGTCCTGCACATGTATGCTCCTAACACCGCACATGCACAAGTATGGAAATATGCATACACACAAGCAGAGATGCTTGTGCATGAACACAAACCCTGCTCACTGACCTGTCCTGTGCACGCATTCAGGATGTCCAAACACCCACAAGTACATGCAAAAGATGCCACAGCTGCATAACAAATATTAACTGAGCCCCTACCACACAGGTGTCAGCTGGGTGCTGAGGGAGTTACAATGATGAATATGACACCATCCCTGTCTTCTAGAACTTTGGGTTGACTGGAGGGGCCAGACAAATGGATCTGAGTGAAGGCGGAAGGTGATTTGTGCTTTGATCCAAATACATAGCTTGTGATGTGGAAAATCAAGAGAGTCTTCCTGAAGGAGGCAGCCAAAGGAATTGAATTCCAAGCAAAAGAAACGGGAAAGTGTAGGGATTGTTTGGGGCCATGGAATCTCAGGGACCAGGAGTCCAGGTGAGTGGTGTTGGCTAAGTGTGGTGGGAGTGAGACTTGCCAGACTATAAAGGGCAGGCAGCACAGGCAGGGGCAGGTCAGAGGATTGAGTGGGCACTGTAGGAAGTCCCTGGATGGGAAAGGAAGCCCCAGGGAGGTGGCGGGCAGGGCCGACTGGTTGGTGTGTGACCTGTGCAGTCCCATGGGGAATTGGCATTCCCAAGAGCCCATACAATTTTTAAATAAGTTGCCCTGTGGGTTTTTTTTTTTTTCGCGGTACTGGGGATTGAACCCAGGGGCGTTCTACCTCCGCGCTACACCCCTGGCCCTATTTTTTTATACTTTATTTTGAAACTGGGTCTCACGAAGTTGCGGAGGGCCTCACTAAGTAGAGAGACAGAGAGACAGGGAGAGAGAGAGAGAGAGAGAGAGAGAGAGCTAAGGCTGGCCGCGAACCTGGATCCTCCGGTCTCTGCCTCCCAAAGTACTGGGATTACAAGCGTGCGCCACCACGCCCGGCTTGCCCTGTGTTTTTATTCTGTACTGGGTCCTACGAATGATGTAGCCAGTATTTCTCAGGTTTTCATTAAGATGGAAGAAGGAGTAGGTTTTGGGGAGAAGATAGTGATTTTGATTCAAGACAGGGGCGCTTGAGAGGCTAGAAGTGGAGTGAGGGGTTGAGGTGATGGGTGAAGATTTGGGGTCTCCACCCCCAAATTGCTGTCTTGTATATGCCTCTGCCCATGCTGGTTTTTACTCTGCAGTGAGTCCACACGCTCCCGCAAATCAAGAGGGGTGCCCCTTGGCACTAAGAAGGTACTGGACTCCCCTTGCTAGATTACAAGCTCACCGGGGTTGTCCTTACATCCCCAGTGCCTAGCACATGGTAGCCACTCAGTACTTGTTTGTTGAATGAGTTCGTGAATGCATGGATGGATGTGCACATGTGAGTCCGCGGGGCATCCAGTGTCCCCACCACGAGGGGTGCACGCAGGCCTAAATATACTCCCCTGTCCTGTTGCTGTGGGTCCACACTTCCTCCAAGGTTGCTCTGTCACTCTATGTCTAATTTGGGGACAGAATGCCCTTGCCTCAGTGGCCCTCCCATTGGGTGTCTTCTTTGCAGACAGTTCTGGGCAGGACTGAAGGATGAGCCACAGAGGGAGGCACCCAGGACCCTTGAATGGAGGCGCAGGGAAGAGGTGGTGACTGGGGATCTGAAATCTCAGCTCTTCCCTCTCTGAGCTTCAGCTTCCTCATCCACAGAATGTGCCGAGAAGATGGACACCCATTTGCACCAGAACCTGGATGCTGACACTGACCGCTGGGGCAGGCATATGAGCTCAAGTCCAGCGCGAGGGGGCTGCTTCCTTCCCGCCATCTCTGGGCTCCTGGGGGTGTCAGAAATAGACTGGGGGCCCACGACAGGGGGAAGGGAGTTGGAAGACCAAGAGGAGGAGGCTTTGGTCCAATGCTGGTAGGAATCGGGGCCCTGCTTCCCATAAGCACATGCAAGCAGAACCATGGGCAATAGGAGGAGCCCCCCAGGACCAGAGGAGACACCTGCCCTCAGGTAGCTCAGGTGAGAGGAGGCAGAGGACGCCAGGAGAGGGGCAGTCAGAGGGGAGTGGAGGGCCAGGGGTACTCCCTATTTCTCTCTATGGGTATCTTCTGCCTGGTGAGGATTTTTTTTTTTTTTTTTTTTTTTTTTTGCGGAACTGGGGATTGAACCCAGGGGCATTCTACCTCCAAGCTACACCGCCGGCCCTATTTTTATTCTTTATTTTTAAACAGGGCCTCACTAAGTAACTGAGGCTGGCCCCGAACCTGCGATCCTCCTGTCTCAGTTTCCCAAGTACTCGTTTGCCACCACGCCTGGCCTGGCAAGGATTCCATTGGCCAACTTTAGCTTCCAACAGTGACCTTCCACAGAATGGAAGGGCAGTGAATTCCCGGGACCCCCTTCACTCTCAAGGGACTGGGGGTTTCTCCAATATGTTCTGGTCCCTGAGCCCCCACCCCCCATTTCCAGCTGTGTTACCATCACTCTCTCAGACCTGCCAAAAGGCCCTTGGGCAGCTCCCAGCAAGGGGACTGTCATGAAGGCTCCAAGACTGGAGGGGGAGATGCCTGGAGAGGGATGGGCGGGCTAATGGGCCTAGTCCCTCCTCCCTTTACCAGTTCACTTTTTCTGTAGCGTTATTGACCCGTCATTAGTTATCCGTCCAAGGTCGCTGGGCCTGGCCCAGCCATAAATCACCGCGGCTGGAGGGGAGCCACGGGCGGAGCGATAGATCCCGGGACACGACGGAGAGCTCAGCCCCCAGCCCAGCCCAGGGGGAGGCGTGATGGCCCAGTCGCCAGAGGGGGTCCCCAGAAAGCCAGCCAGTCTTCACGCTCCAGCCCTCCTGCAGGTCCTCCATCTCCTTTCTCCCCCGTGGCCTCCCCGGCGATGCCTCTCCACCCAACACGCACTCTTTTCTCCTCGCCCGGCTCTTTCTTCCCGGCGCCAAGCTCTGCGGACAGGGCGGGCGAGGGGAGGGCCGGAGGCGGAGGTACGCGTTCCCGCTCAGTCGGTCATCTCACCCACCGCTCTCCCAGTTTAGAGCTTCCAGGAGTAAGGGCAAAACTCCCCCAGGGGGAAACGGGGGCACAGAGTCCTGACCCGAGGTAAGCCTGGAAAGGGGTCCCACCCGATTCAGCATCAAGGTCACCGGGGTCGGGCTCTCAGTCCCGCTCCCCTGCAGGGGATGGCGAGGGTCTTCCTGCCCTCGAAGGGCCCGCCGGGCCGTCCCCATCCGGCGCTTCCTCCGGAGGAGCCGGGGCCGCGCCGCGCAGCGAGGTCCAGGCCCTTTCATCCCCGTCCCCGCCTGCACCCCAACCCCTAGCGGAGCGGGGCCCGCGGCCTCCTCCCGGAGCCCACCGCACCCTCGGCCGCACCCGCACCTGGCCTTGCGCGGGCCGGCCTCGTCGCCGGTCCTCGGGCACCCTCTGCTGGCAGGTCCCAGGAAGCGCGCAGTCGGCCTCAGCGCCCCCCGCAGCCCCCATCCCGCACCCCTCCATCCCGCACCCCAGCCGACTCACCTGGTGGCCGCCGCCCACCCCGCCCTGAGGCCCCCGGCCCTGGGGATGCTCCACGGAGCACTGCCCCGTCCCGCCACCCCCTGCTTCAGAGCAGCGCTCGCATGCAGATCTGCGGAGGCCCGTTTATTCCTGGAGGATGGAGGGAGCGAGGTCCAGAAAGAGGACCTGGAAGAACGCAGAGAGCGCGCCGGCGCCCGGAGCCGGGCCCTGGAGGCCAGCCGCCGTCCACACTTACTCTTCGCCCCGCAGCAGGAGGCAGTCCTGGACCCCCCCCCCCATCACCTGGCGGGCAGCCGCTTCCGTGGGCAGTTGGGGGACAGTCAGGGAGGCCCTCAGGTGCTGGACCCTGGTTCTCAGAGGCTGGGGGTGGGGGCTGTGGTCCTCGGCCCCTGAGGCGGAAGCTGGGGGTGCCCAGCGCTCCAGGGCTGTTCCGTGTCCCTGGGGCCACAGCCCAAGTGTCCTGGAATCTCTCCCCATTAGGTAGTTTGAGAAGGGGAACAGGAGGGGCTGGCTCCTTTTCCAGTGTGGTATCTGGCTGGGGGGAGGAGGAGGCTGGCCCCAAAGTGCTCCAATACAGAGCCGAGTCCAAGATCAAGGGGCTGAGGGGGTCCCTAAGGAAAAGCGGGCACTGGGGGAGAGAATGTCCCCCGCCAGTCCCCAGGCACAAGCCAGGCTGTGAGGGAGGGGCCAGGGGCGCAGGAGTGCCTGTGAGGGAAGAGGGGAAAGGGCCAGGTTTGTGCAGACACACACGGAGGGCTGGGGGTGGGGGCAGATCAGGCGCGTGTAAGGACCTGTGTGAGCTAGAGCACTGGGGCCCAGCTCTAGCAGAGTTGGAGCTTAGGAGTTCCCAGGTGTTGGTGCCCCCTGCACATTAACCCCCCAATGCAGGTGGAGAGTCAGACGGTCCCATCTCAGGGCAAGTGGGCAACTGCTGATTCGAACCCCAAGTGGGAGCCTGGGTGTGGCTTGTTATCCCAGTCCTTGGGAAGCTGAGACAGGAGGATGGAGACCAGCCTCGTCAGTTTAGTGAGACCCTGTTTCAACATAAATAATAATAGTAATAATAAATTGGGCTGGGGGTATAGGTCAGAGGTAGAACACCCCTGGGTTCAATCCAGGTTCAAAAAACAACCCCCACCCCCACCACATGAAACCCCCCAGGTTCAGGGACAGGGACTATGACCTTCAACAGACTCTAAAGCCTAAAGCTTTGGATCTGTGAGGGGAAAGGGAGAGGTTAGGACAGGTAGCCTAGTTAGATCTGGGCCAGAACCACTCCCAGAGCAGAGCCAGGGAAACTGGTTGGGCTTCCTGAGTCACAGAGATCTAAATGAAACTCAGCACTGGTCCTCACATGCTGTGTGACTTAGAACAAGTGAATTAACCTTTCTGGGCCTTACTTCCCTCATCTGCAAAATGGAGATAGCACAACTACCTGGAAAATACGTGACATGACCCATGTACAGAGCTGGGTTAAGCATGAACTGGGCAGACTCAGGAGTCAATCCATAAATGCTGCTAAAGTTTTGCTGAAATAAACCAGACATTAGGTGCAACTAACTCTGGTCTCCTTGCTCCTTCCAGAACTTGCAATATGTTAACTGGTCATCCCAAACCTTCAAAGAAGCTGGCGCCCTCCAGTGGGAATTGAAAATATCTCTTACCAGCACCCGCCCTAGCCCCATGAACAAATATTTTTGAAAACTCTGGTTTGAAAGGGCACCAAGTTATCAACCTGTCCTGTTTGTAATGCCCACGTGCAAGAAGGTCCTACCTGAGCCGGTTCCATAGGAATTCCTCCTGGCCAGGCCCCATTCCTGGGAGAGGTAAGCTATTAATCCTCATAACCTGGGGAGTCCAGACTCCAACTGGGCAGGGGGTCACAAACTGAAATGCTTACAAGGATTCAGTCCTAGGTAAAACGACAGGGAGTAGTGAGAACTTTGGCAGTGTGGAAGCAGCTGCCCTCGATTATTGCCCCATGGGAATAGAGGGGGAGGACCCCTTGGGTTAGAGCCCCCAGCCTCTCAACTTCATCCCTTGCCCCCATC
Source organism: Glis glis (assembly GCA_004027185.1). Taxonomy (NCBI): domain Eukaryota; kingdom Metazoa; phylum Chordata; class Mammalia; order Rodentia; family Gliridae; genus Glis; species Glis glis. Next base: position 32,920 of record PVJS01005928.1, on the reverse strand, counting down.
AGAGGAGCTTCCTGATACCCTTCCCCTAGGCCTTGTGTATCTGTTTTCTTTTTTTTTTTTTTTTTTGGTACCAGGGATTGAACCCAGGGGTGTTTTACCTCCGAGCTACACCCCCAACCCTATTTTTATACTTTATTTTGAAACCGGGTCTCACGAAGTTGCGGAGGGCCTCACTAAGTAGCTGAGGCTGGCCGCGAACCCGGATCCTCGGGTCTCCGCCTCCCAAGTACTGGGATTACAAGCGTGCACCACCACGCCCTGCATCGTGTATCTGTTTTCTACTGCTGAATAACACATTTTCACTAACTTAGCCCCTTCAAACACCCATTTATGCAGGGCAGGAGCCCAGCAGGTTCAGCTGAGCTCCTTGCTGAGGCCCCAGGCTGGAATCAAGGACCTGGCCCGCCTGGGCTCTTTTCTGGGGCTCTGGGGAGGGTCAGATCGTGTCCATGCTCGCTCCTGTTGCTGACAGAATGTAGATCCTCGAGGTCGAAGTTGCAGGACTGAAGTCCCTGCTTCCTTGCTGGCTGTCAGTGGGGACTGGTCCTTGGGGACCCTCTCTGGTCCTTTTTATGTTTTTAATCTCTCCAACCATCCCTTCTGCTACCAACCAGAAGGGTTTAAAGGGTTCTTGTAGTTAGGGTTAGCGTCTTCCCCCCACCCCAGATAATGTCCCTTTTGTCACATGTAACATCGCCACAAGAGTCATTCCTCATCATGGTCGAAGGGTCTATCCACACTCAAAAGAAAGGAGATAAGACAAGGACAAGGGTCCCTAGGGTCACCCCGGGTGGGGTGGAAGCATTCCTCACTCCTGGTTCCTGACATCAGTGAGACTTCAGACCCCATGTCTGGCCCTGTTTCTTCATTTGGCAATGGGACAAGGGGCTGCATGAAATGGAAAAATCCCTCCCAGGTTTCCCATTGTGACACAGAGGATGGAGATCCTTTGGACTGCAGGGTCCCCACTAGCCAGGGACGAGCAGGATGGTGTCATACTCCCCCCACAACCTCTAAGAGGGCCTCCGCAAGGACAGGCAGCTGCCTTGACAGTTGTACAGCACAGTGTCCAGCCTAAGGGGCCCAGCCACCCCGCTGGCCAGGCTGTGGGAGGGAGAGTGGAGGGCTACTTCGGTCAGTCACAGGCCATGGCGCCTGTGAGGTCCATCCTGGGTCTGCCCAGGGCAAGGCGGCCTGTATATGGGGGTGGCATGGGAGGTGGGCCACCAACCCTTCACCTCTCCTCTCAGTTCCAGCTGGTCCTCAGCTCTTCTTCCAAACCTACCCTGTGCACCCCAGTCTTGGCCTGTGGCTCTCCACATGGCTTTTTCGGCCCTTCTTGCCTCTCGCTGGCTAGGCAGGGTAGTTATCTCAGCTTCCTGGACCCTCTGATTCCCAATCAATCTCTGGGCCCCCACTCCTCACAAAGGAACAGAGCACCCCATCTTTCTCCCAGGCTCCTCCCCTGCCCTCCTAGGAGCCACTTTCAGTTCTGCACACAAACTCTACTTTGGGGGTCCCACCCTCCTCCGGTCCCTCCAAGGCCCAGCAGAGGGGCTGGAAGGAGACCCTCCCCAACTCCATCTGAGCGCGGGAGCTGGGTAAGAGGCGGGGAAATGAATATTAATTTATCATGATTAGGCAAATCCGGCAGGGAGAGCCGATTCAGGCGGAGGAGGCTAAAAAGATGAATTTCAGCAATAAAATTAAATAAGGACGGACGGGCGGCCCCTCCTCCCTCCCGCTTTGCTGATCTCTCTCTTTCTTACAATTTATGAGGCCAATTATGAAGATGAGGTTGGAAGTTCCTGGAACTTCACTAAATGCAAACGGCGGTCCCTGCTGTTCCCATCAAATTAATTAACCGCGCGCTATTGATGGCCGCTCAAGGCTGACGCAGGCGGCCCGCCCTGCGGCCTCCTCCATGGACATGAGGACCCAGTGCCGGAGGCCCAGCCAGGGCTCTGCACCTTCCACAGTCCCTGCCCAGCAAAACCAGGGACCCCCTTGCAGCCTACGGGCCTCCCTGAGCCATTGATGACGCAGGGGCCTGCACCCTAGGTGGACAGGGATGGATGTACTCAGATACAAAATCTTGAATACGCAGCACACAAGCACAGGGCCCAGGAATGTATGTTGGGCACACGGACAAATGATCACGCAGCCAAACATGGGCACGTACCCACGGCACTACACATGTACAGTGATGGCTGAGCTGGGTGTTGAGGCCAGTGGGCTGGGGGTGCCTGGCTCCAGGAGGTACACCCTGTCTGAGGCTATGGGCCTGCTCCTTCAGGGCAAGGCCCGAGTCCCCAGGCAGAGGTGCTACCACTGCTGACCAAGGAGAGGTCCCACAGCCACTCATAGCAAGCTGTGGCCTTCATTGCTGGCTTTGGCACATCCTCCAGTGACATCCTCAGAGCCCTCTCTACAGCCCCTCAAGCCCCAGCCTCTCCTCCTCTCTGGGCCCGAGACCTTCTCAGGGATGCTTCCCCTAGGTTTGTTGCTGGGCTCGGCTTTAGCACTGACCTCCAGTGTGGGGATCAGGGCGTACTGGGCCCCAGGTAGGGCGATGTGGATGAGACCAGGCCCAGGATCTCAGGCCGGCTTGTGGCTTTAGTCATGAGGGTTCTCCAGTTCCAGAGCTCAGACACAGGGCTACCCAGTGGCCCAAGGATTCTGGAAAACCAGCTGGCTGGTGCTCAGACTGAAGGGCAGAGTGGACATGGGCTAGGTCTTGGGAGCCCATCCTAGGTCAGAGCAGCTCCGCATGTGTGTGCGTAGCACAGGTTATCCGCAGCTGTAGCTTCCATCTAAGGCCCATCTAGGAGATGATGGGAAGGGGCTCCCCTACTGGGGAGAGAAGAGGGAGCAAGACCAAACTCTCCAAGTTGCAGCCATAGTCTTGGCAAGAGGTATCCCATTTCAGTCAAAGGGGCAGGAATTCCATGATTCTGGAGAAGCAGGACAAAAGGCCTGGATTTTTAGTATCCAGCCCTTGGGACTGTAGGACAGGACACAGCTGGGCTCACCCATCTTGCCATGTCACTCCAGGTACAGGCCAGAAGGCCCCTGGCCCTGTGCCTGGAACTGCTCCCCATGAGCAGCCAGACCCAGAAGGAAAGTTCAGTCTCTCTTGCTCCCCTTTCAGAGCAAGGCAATGGCCAAGATCCATGGTATCACCCCAGGCCCTGGGAAGAGATGAGGCTGCCACTTTGCAGGGCTGGGCAGAGCCACCCAGAGAGGACTTGTATCTTGGGCACAAAGGGTCAGAGGGCAAGTAAAATTAAGGGAGGTGCAGACCGAGCCTGCAGCAGGCAGCGTGAGAGGGGCCCAGGGCTCGACCACCACCTGACCCTTCCCTCCCTGGGCATGAAGCTTCCCCTTCCCCACACCCAGCTGCACTTCAGCAAATGTCCTCCTCACGGCAGGGCCTGTGCACACCTGCTGTCCCTCAGCCCTGTTCATACAGGGAGGGACCAAGACACACACATGGTCTGTTGGTGCGCCATTGTTGTAGTAACAAATCTCCACAAACTGAGTGGTTTAAAGCAACACAAAGTTAGCTGGACCTGGTGGTGCATGCCTATAATCCCAGTACTTGGGAGGCTGAGACAGGAGGATCACAGGTTTGAGGACAGCCTCAGCAAGTACTGAGACTCTCATCAACCTAGCAAGACCCTGTTTCAAAATAAAATAGGGCTGGGGGTGTAACTCAGAGGTAAAAACCCCTGCGCTCAATCCCTAGAACCACCAAAAATAAAAATAAAAACTAAGATAGGGCTGGGGGTGTGGCTCAGAGGCAGAATGCTAGAGTTCAATCCCCAGTACCAAAACAACTACAACAAACAAACAACCAAAAAATAACAACCAACGAAGTTATTATCTCACAGTTTTATTAAAGGTTTAAAGCCAACACAGGTATCGGCAGAGCTGCACCCCTGTTGAGGGCTCTAGAGTAGAATTTGGTTGCATGCCTTCTCCAGGGTGCCTGCATTCTGTGCCATGGCCCTTTCTCCACCATCGAAGCCCAAAATGTTGCATCTCTCTGACTTTCCTTCTTTCTGCACATCTTTGGTGATAGCCAGGAAAGACTCTCTGCTTTTAAAGACTCCTTTTTTTTTTTTTTTGTGGTACTGGGGATTGAACCCAAGGGCATTCTATCTTCAAGCTATACCCCCAGCCCTATTTTTTTTTAATTTTTGTTTTGAAACAGGGTATCACTAGGTTGATGAGAGTCTCGCTACTTGCTGAGGCTGTCCTCAAACCTGCAATCCTCTTCTCTCAGCCTCCCAAGTACTAGGATTGCAGGCGTGCACCACCAGGCCCGGCTAAGGACTTTTTTGTGAAACTGGGAATTGAACCCAGGGGCATTCTACCTCCGAGCTACACACCAGTCCTATTTTTATTCTTTATTTTTAAATAGGGTCTCACTAAGTTGCAGAGGGCCTCACTAAGTAGCTGAGGCTGGTTGCAAACCTGCGATCCTCCTATCTCAGTCTCCCAAGTCCTGGGATTACAGGCGTGTGCCACCATGCCCACTAAGGACTCCTTTTTACACTGAGTCCACGGGATAATGCAAGAGAATCATCTCATCTCAAAATGCTTAACCTTGATCGCATCTGCAGTCTTCTTAGCCAAGGAAAGCCACGTGCTCACAGGTTCCAGGGATTAGAGAAGGGACATCTTTGGGGGCCATTATTCTTCCCACCACACATGTGGTCTGGCCAGGGACAATGAGGAGGGACTGGGCTGGGGGCAGGGAACAGGCTTGTGGGGTACCTTTCCTCCTCACCGGGACCAGGTAGTGGCTGGGAGGTAGGTTTGTGGGGTGCTCAGCTGCTGAATAGGACCCCAGTTCCTATCAGGGCTCTAAAATTCAGTCTCCTCTTCTGGCAGGATGAGGCTGGGCTGACAGGAGCAGGGCTCAGGCTCTTGAGGGAGCTGAAGATTCCCGACACCCCTTCCCTCAGTCTGGACAGCCTTTCCTGAGACACGGAGCAACTTTACCTGGGCGGCTCTCCTGGGCTCCTCGGGCAGATGGAGCAGCCAGGACACCACCTAGCATGGGTCCTCGGAGGGTATGGGCACACTCCTTCTCTAGCTCGAGATTCCCTGTTGGCCTTGCCGGGATGTGGGACCAGAGTCCCTGTGGTTTGAGGGCACAGCTTGAATTCTCAGTCTCCTGGGGCAAGGGGTTAAGGCAGATGGGAGGGGTATTGGGAAAGGGGCTCAGACCTGATTTCAGACAAAGAAGTCAGCTCTATCCCTGTGGTTCTGAACTTCTTGTGTGTAGGAAGAGGTTACTTGGCCAGGTTACCCATGACCCACCGCCCTCAGCTCTCCCAGCTCCTAGCCCTGAGGGCCCTGCTCCTTGGACCTGCAGCTGCCTGGGGCACTGAAGTGGGAAGCAAAAGGAGAGAAGCAAGTCTCTCATCTGGACTCAGATCCCCATCTTTGGGCTTCTGCTGATCCCAGCCTCGCTGAGGACAGTGGCGGCACTGCAGGACCAGTCTGGAGCAGGGCTGGCAGAGCTCACTGGGAGGGGCCGAGGGCAGCTCTGACAGCCATGAGCCAAAGTTCCCACCTCCTTCCGGTCTTCCTTGGGCTGCCTGGCCTCCCTGTAAGGAGGTCTGCAAGGAAAGGCTCCCCCCGCCCCCGAGAGCTTTGGGACCTTGGCTGTGGCCACCTCTCAGGTTGGTCCTGAGCTGTGGAATGGCCCTCCCATCCCAGGAATTTCTGGTTCCTTCCCCAGCTGGACTCATGCACACAAGGCCCCACAACTTGGGTGTCAAGGATCTGGACTTGAGTTGGAGACCCACTCTCAGGCTGCTAGATAGAGTCTCACTAAGTTGCCCAGGCTGGCCTTCAACTTGTGACCCTCCAGCCTGCCTCCCAAGTAGTCAAGACTATAGGCATGAGCCATGGCGCCTGGCTGATTCTCCCTTGTAACATCCACCCTGGTTCCCATTCTGGGTTCAGGAGCTGACTCGGCCAGGCTTGTCTTGGGGGTGGTTAATGCGGTTTTTCTGGGTTCTGCCACTCAGCTCCCACCTCTGTCCTCCCTGGATGGAAGAAGGCAGGCAGGAGCCGCAGCGGCTCACAGACACCAGGCAGGTTGAATGTCAAATGCACTTTACTGGGCCCCTGGGCCTTCAGATGCTGTCTTCGCAGAGCCCAGGGCACCCCCTTCCCTGCAGCTCCAGCTGCACAGGAAGCAGGGTGGGTGGAGGGAACTGCTCGCTCTCCTACTCCAAAGGTCTTGGATGATGCTCAGACCACAGCTGTTTCCCTCTCCCCTGCAGTTTCTATCCCTCCCCCAGCAGCTAGACCTTTCTCAGGGTGTGAAGGGGATGCCTGGGCTTCAGCACAGGAAGCTGCATCAAATCAGCCACCTGTTCCTGTATAAAACAGGGTGACGTGCCCTGTGCAAATCTCTACCAGGGGCAGTGGTGGGGCAGAAGAGATAGCAGCCTGATCCTGTCTGGGAGAGAGCTGAGCAGTCCCTGGGAGCCAGACTTGCTCTTTCCCTAAGGCCCAAAGACCCAGGCTTGGGTTCACGGAGAGCAGCCGGTGGTTGAAGTGTGAGGTTCAGCCAGCTGAAGCCGGCAGGGGGACCGGATGGCCAGGTGGGACCGAGCTTGGCTCCCCTGCTGCCAGCCACAGGTCACCAGTCCCGCTCAGCAGGCTCTCGGTAGGGGAGGCCTAGGAGCCGGAAGACGTCCTTCTCAGTAGGGGTGGGCAGCACTCGGCCAGGCCCCACCTTGAAGCCGTGAGTGTTTCGGACCACGGCCTCGCTGAGGGCATGCTCCGACAGGCTCATGCCCTTGGTCTTGGCCAGAGCCCGCATAGACCGGTTGAAGTGGGCAGAGCCCGTGAAGTAGAGCAGGGCACAGGCAAACTCACTGTAGGGCACGACAATAATGTCCAGTCGCCGGTGCCGCCGCCCTGGCCCCGGCAGCTGGCACACACCCAAGTACTTCTGTTGCTGGCCGTTCTCTTCATGGCTCACCAGGTCATCTGTGAGGAACCCTGGCCCAACACAGGGGATGGCTGGGAGGGCGAGGGTCAGACCTGGGTCTGCCTACCCTCCCAGGTCTCTCCTGACCCCTGTGTTCTGCTCCCAGCTCGCCTGTTTCTGTGCTGATTGACCCTGCCCCCTCTGCCATCTCCTGATCTGTAAAATGGGGACAGTAATTTTGCCCGTCTCCCCCACAGTGCCACAGGAAGACCAGAGGAGACCCTCAACCTGAAGATACTGCTGAGCACCTGTCTCATCTCATGGAGAGGACTCGGCCATAAGCAAAGCTCCACCCCCTGCTTCCCATCTAGAGATGGCAACTTGGCCTTCTCCCTCCTGTGGCTGCCCAGCCCTCTCCTGCCTGCTGCAACCTGCTCACCCAGAGATGGCGCATATACCTTGCTGCCGGAGGCTGTCAAGGAGCCGGCTGAAGATGCCCTGGTGGGACCGGCCATCTGGGTGGGTGATGAGCACATCCACATCGCCACAGGTCGTCTTCCCCCGTCGGTAAGAGCCACACGCCACACACAGCAGCCCGGGGTTGAAGGCCTGGGCCGATGCCCGGACCTGGGCAAGAGCAGGGAAGGATGAGGGGCTGTGGGCCTCCGGCCCTCCAGAGCGCTTCCCCACAGCAACAGCGCTTCCCCACAGCTGGCACTGGGCCAGAGGAAGGGCACCCCAAACTGCAGGGCAAGTCCCAGGAGAGCTCCAAGATGCAACTCCGCCTCTGTAGGAGGGCACCCATGGCTTTCTCTATGGCTCTTCAAGAGCAGAGAGACAGTTCTCTCGGCCTTGCCTCACCCACACCCACATGCCTAGATCTATGAAACGCCACTTAGGACAGGGGGCCAGGTGCTGGAAGCCCTTAGCCGGTCTCAGCAGCTCCAGTTGTCTATGGGTTTGGGAGCTAAAGGCAAAATGTGAGTTGGGGCTCGAGGCTGGAGCAGGTGGCTGGCAGTGAGCCCCAGGCCCAGGCCTGGGAGAAAATGAAGCACAGAAATATAACTGCACCTGTGGGAAAGGACAGGAAAGGGAGCAAAGAGGGGGGCCAATCTGAGCCCATGCCCATGTCCCTTCCCTAGGGGGAGCTGAGACAGAGGCGGCTGTCAGCTGAAGGACCATCCCTCACTCAGGAGAAATAAACCCATTAGCCTCCAGCCTGGGACTCGGCCTTTCACATGCAGATGCATCCCCGCCTCCACTCTAGGATGCAGATTTCTGGGGCTCTGGATACCGGCAGCCAAGACACCTCAATTCTCCTGACAGACAGGGCTCTGCTAATCCCCTTAGGCTCTTATTGGGCCTCCTAGGAGAATAGGAGGAGGAGGCCCAGATGAGTAATCCCATCAAATCCCTAAGCCTGGAGCCCCATAAAGGGGTGCAGAGGGCCAGGTGGGAAGCCTCTTCTGTTCCAATGGGCTGGGGGCCCAGCGGCTGGCTGGGGCATTCTCTGTGCCCGGACACCGTGGCTGAGTGACGGTGTCATCACTTGCACTGAGATCTGGTGACAGGAGGACAAAGGGGCCTGTCCATCCTCCCATGGCCTGGTGTGGAGCTGGTCGCTGGTGTGGACTGGTCAACTAATCTGGCCAGTCTCCCCAGTGTCCTACCCATTAGGATCTTGGACCAAAGTAGCAAATCTTGCCCACACCACCAGCCCCTAATCCCAACGCTAACTGGAAAAATGACACATCTAGTCCTAAATATACTATATCTTTCTACTCTAGGTTTTATACAAACTTAATGTCTAACCCAGCTTTACACCAAACTCTTATCTTGGCCAAATCTTATTTCTTGGACAACTACAAATCAACTCGACAGCAACCAATACTAGAAAAACCCTAGTCCTGCCAGGCGTCGTACTGCACACCTGTAAGCCTAGTAACTTGGGAGACTGAGAAAGGAGGATCACATGCTTGCGGCCAGCCTCAGCAACTTAGAGAGGCCCTCCACAACTTAGTGAGACCCTGTTTCAAAATAAAAAAATAGGCCGGACATGGTGGCGTACACTTGTAATCCCAGTACTTTGGGAGGCGGAGACCAGAGGATCCAGGTTCGCGGCCAGCCTCAGCTCTCTCTCTCTCTCTCTCTCTCTTTAGTAAGGCCCTTCGTAACTTTGTGAGACCCGGTTTCAAAATAAAGTATAAAAAATAGGGCAGGGGGCGTAGCACGGAGGTAGAACGCCCCTGGGTTCAATCCCCGGTACCGCAAAAAAAAAAGAAAAAAAATAGGGCTGGGAGTATAGCTCAGAGGCAAAATGCCTCTGGTTCAACACCCAGTACCACAAAACTAAAACCAAAACAAAACAAAAACCCTACTCCTAATGGAGGCCTAACCTTAACTCAATCTTTTTTCCCTCAGTACTGGGAGTAGAACCCAGGGACACTCTACCACTGAGTTACATCCTCAGCCCTTTTTATTTTATTTTTTTTTAATTTTTTTTGTGGTACCAGGGATTGAACCCAGGGGTATTTTACCTCCGAGCTACACCCCCGGCCCTATTTTTTTTATACTTTATTTTGAAACCAGGTCTCATGAAGTTGCGAAGGGCCTCACTAAGTAGCTGAGGCTGGCCACGAACCCAGATCCTCTGGTCTCCGCCTCCTAAGTACTGGGATTACAAGCGTGCACCACCACGCCTGGCCCTTTTTATTTTTTGAGACAGGGTCTTGCTAAGTTGCCCAGGTTGGCCTCAAACGTGCAAGCCTCCTGCCTCAGCCTCCCAAGGAGCTAAGGATTACAGGTGTGCACCACCATGCCAATAACTCAATCTCTGTGTGTGTGTGTGTGTTACACAGGATTGAACTCAGGGGCATTCTACCTCTGAGATCTACCCCCAGCTCTATTTTATGTGATTTTATTTTTACAACAGGGTCTTGCTAAGTTGCTGAGGGCCTCATAAAGTTGCTGAGGCTCCCTGTGAACCTGTGATCCTCCTGTTTCAGCCTCCCAAGTACTGGGATTACAAACATGTGCCACCATGCCCAGCTTCAACATAACTCAATTTTTTTTGTGTGTGGTACTGAGGATTGAACCCAGGGGCATTCTACCTCCGAGCTACAACCCCAGCCCTATTTTTTATTCTTTATTTGGAAACAGGGTCTCACCAAGTTGTGGAGGGCCTCACTAAGTAGCTGAGGCTGGCCGCAAAGCTGTGATCCTCCCGTCTCCGCCTCCCAAGTACTGGGATTACAAGCCTGCGCCACCACACCCGGCACATAACTCAATTTTGATGGAGCTTTCACATCTAATCCTACCAGCACGGTGCTCATACGCTAACCCCAGCCCAATCCTGATAGGCCTTGGGTGGGCTTCAGAGAGTCCATACATCTAAAAAGAGATGCAGAACTTCACATAACTATGTATTTGGGGGGAAAAGAGTCCATGGTTTTCGTCAGGTTCTCAAGGAAGTCTGCCCTAACCTACCTTAACTTAGTCCTGTTCAAACTCTAACATCCTGGAGTACGTGGGACCATCACAAGGCTCTAGTCCAGCCCTAACGTCACTCCACGCTCACACTGACACTGGGAACTCTCGTCCAGAGGCCAGTGCCGAGCTCTCCCCAAGCCACCCACCCCCCTGGGCCTGCAGCTTCAGTCCCAGCTTGCTCTTTCCCCAGCCATGGTGATCCCCAGCTTCCTCTGCCTGCTGGGCTCCCAGCTGAGTGATTAGGAGCTCCTGGCTTTGAGCCAGAACCTGTAGCAGGGCCTGGCTCTCCTCACTGCTCAGGAACATGGGCTTACTGTCTGCTCAATCTCCGCAGCCTCCTCTCTGGGCATGCGTGCCAGAAAGTCATCGTAATGCTTCAGGCCGATGGCCTGCTGGGCAGTCAGGGAGGCCAGGTTTCGGATGTCTTCTAGGCTCCGGAAGCCCTGGGTAAAAACAGTCAGAAGGGAGGCTATGAGGACCCATGACCAGTGAAGTGGCATGAACAAGCAGACAGAGGAGGCTTCTGTTGCCCTGACTCCACAGAAGGCCTGAGGCGGGACCAGCCCCAGGGGCAGGTGGGTCTCTATTCATGGCACCTGGGAAAGGCAGGGCCGTGGACGATATGCCATAATCCAGAGACACTGGTTCATGGCTTCCACTGGTCTGGGAGAGGCCCTGGGCCTCTTCATTGTTACCAAGCTCCCCAGGTGATTCTGAGCATGGCCAGATTTGGAAGCCTGCTCTGGACATTCAGCCCAGAGGCTGGGGCTCCTCGGGAAGGCCTTGCTGGTCTGGGAGACAGAGAAAGATGCCTTTTGTTTCTGCCTACAACTCAAGGATACCAAGCCACAGGGCTGTTCTGGGAGTTAAGAGAGGGGCCTAGGTGTCCTCAAAATGTGGTCTCCCAAGCCGGGCGTGGTGGAGTATGCTTATAATCCCAGTACTTGGGAGGCTTAGACAGGAGGATCACAGGTTGAAGACAACCTCAGCAAATAGTGACTTTCATCAACCTAGTGAGATTGTTTCAAAATAAAAATAAAATAGGGCTGGGAGTATAGCTTGGAGGTAGAATAGCCCCTGGGTTCAATCCCTAGTCTCACACACACACACACACACACACACACACACACACACACACACACACACACAAAGTGGCCTCCTTATGGCCTGGGTTCATTCCCATCAGAGCATGGGGTAGAACAGTACCCAGGTCACCCCAGGTACTCAGGGGAAGGGAACTATGGGGGCAGGGCTCTGAGACACAGCAATACTGAAGTGGCAATTGGGCCAGGGTGTGACCTGATGGTACCACATATGGGCAGTCTTGGTCCCGGCTCCCCAGATGTTGGAGAAGAGCTCTAAGACAGGCACACTCTCGCTGATGTGATCCAGCTTGCGCAGATGCCCGCTCTCCAGGATCTCCATGATCTTCTCAGCCATCCGCTTCCCAACCCCGGGGATGCTGCAGGCCTCCTGGGGGGTGGAGGGTGGGGACAGAGGCAAAGAAGACTGAGAATGTGGTGGGGGAGAGCCAGGAGCAGGAGAAGTAGACTCCTTTAGTAGATGTCTTCTGAAAAGCCAGCCTGACCACTGTGTTGCTGTGGAAACACTGGGCACAGTTGAAGATGAGAAGTTTGGATGGAATATGATGGCGGGGTAACTTGTCTTTTGGTTCCCTGAGGGATGGAGACCAGTGATAAGAAGCGGGGAATAACGATGGTGCTAGTAACAGCCACCATCATTGTTGTCATCATGGCAATGACGGGAGCCAACGTCTACTGAGGCCTCACTGACTATCAGTTCTGTGCCACAGGGAACATTTTGTTTCCTCCTCATGAGAGCACAAATTGGTTACTACTACTACTACTATTATTATTTGTGTGTGTGTGTGTGTGTGTGTGTAGGGGGGTACTGGGGATTGAACCCAGGGGTGTTCCATCTCTGAGCTACACCCCCAGCCCTTTTTTATTCTTTATTTTGAGACAGGGTCTCACTAAGTTGTGGAGGGCCTCACTAAGTAGCTGAGGCTGGCCGGGAACCTGCGATCCTCTTGTCTCAGCCTCTCAAGTACAGGGGTTACAGGTGTGTGCCACCAAGCCCAGCTATTGATCCCTTTTTATTGATGAGAAAATTGATGCTCAGAGAGTTTAAGTAACTTGCCTACAGTCATACAGTTAGTGAACTTGGTCTGTTAGGCTCCAGAGTCTAAAATTGTACTTTAAACTTTCTATTATGTGCCAGGTGTGGTGGTGCATGCCTGTAATCCTAGTACTTGGGAAGCTGAGACAGGAGGATCGCAGGTTTGAGGCCAGCCTCAGTAACTTAGTGAGACCCTGTTTCAAAATAAGAAATAAGCTGGGCATGGTGGCGCACACTTGTAATCCCAGTACTTGGGAGGCTGAGACAGGAGGATCAAAGGCTCGTGGCAAGCCTCAGCTACTTAGTGAGGCCCTCCACAACTTAGTGAGACCCTGTTTCCAAATAAAAAGAATAAAAAATAGGGCTGGGGGTGTAGCTCAGAGGTAGAATGCCCCTGGGTTCAATCCCCAGTACTGCAAAAAAAAAGAAAGAAAGAAAGAAAATCAGGCTCGGGATGTAGCTTGAGAATAGAATGCCCCTGGGTTTAATCCCCAGTACCAAAAACAAACAAAAACCCTTTCTTTTTTTTTTTTTTGCGGTACCAGGGATTGAACCCAGGGGTGTTCTACCTCCATGCTACACCCCCGGCCCCATTTTTTATACTTTATTTTGAAACCGGGTCTCACAAGTTGCGGAGGGCCTCACTAAGGAGAGAGAGAGAGAGAGAGAGAGAGAGCGAGCTGAGGTTGGCCGCGAACCCGGATCCTCCGGTCTTCGCCTCCCAAAGTACTGGGATTACAAGCGTGCGCCACCACGCCCGGCCAAAAACCCTTTCTATTATGTAAGATACTTAAAAGTAAACAGAACTACAATGAACCCCCAAGCACCCTACAAGCACCCATCATCTAGCTTCAATAATTATCCAGATTTTGCCAGTCTACTCTCTCTCATTTTGATTCTTTTGTGCTTAATCCCAGTCATCATAAAATCTTAACCACTAAACCTGACGCCCGCCGGTGACTGGAGCCTCCATGAACCCCTAGCTAGAAAAGAGAAGATCTCATGTTCTCCCCACCCAGCTCCCGGGTACCTGGTAGGAGCTGACAGGTTTGTGGAAGCTCTTGAGGGCATTGATGGCCTTGGCGTAACCCAGGGCCCTCCACTTGTCTCCCTGGACACTGTAGGCTTTGGCCAGAACTTCCAGCTTCTCTGTGATGTGCAGGTTGTGGTTGGTGGTCTTCTGGCTCGAGGGCTGTGCACAGACCCACTTATCCAGGGCCTCTGGGGCTGGGCCAGGCTCGCCATCTCCCTCGGGAGGGGTGGGGTAGTGGCCGCTGATCAGGGCTTCCAGGTCAGCTGCGCTAACCTGGGGCCCTTCCCCATCACTGGTTTCATCATCAGAGCTGGGCTTGAGGTAGGGAAGAAGAGTCAACAGATTACTGCCCTCTGTGAGGAGGGCTCTTCGAAAGTGGGGGTTGTCTTTCTGTAGATGGCGTATCTCCTACTCAGACCCAAGGATGAGGCCAGGACTTCTGCATGAGGCATGGGTCTCCTCAAGTGTTGGGCCATGTTCTATGTGGCTTCCAGTGCCCAGGCCTGGGATCCTCAGTGGCATGGGGTAGACATGGCCTAGGTGAATGCAGGAGTGATGGGTGGTAGGAAGAACTAAATGGCTTCACAATTAAGAGAGACTTCCTATCTTGGGGGTCTAGGACTTTTTGAATAACCACCATGCCCTCCCCATTTCTGTGATCAGATTCCCAGGGAAAGGGAGCTGGGGGGCTGGGCTGACCTGGACTTGGGAATTTGGTGCCTCTTCTGCCTTTCGGGGAGGAGATACAGCTCTGGTGGGAGGAGGGGGAAGAGAGAGGGCTGTCCTAGGCAGAGCCTCGTGGACACCAGGCGGAGAAGAGTCTTGGTCTGCTTTGCTGGGCTGTGGTTGGTCTAAGTACCTGGGGGATGATTACAGGAGGTTAAGACACCAAAGGTCTCACCCTGTCTCAGTCCCCAATTCTTCTCTACTCTGAAACCTTGGTTTCCTAATATGTTCAATTTAAAAAGTAAGGCTGGCGGTGTAGCTCAGTGGTAGAGCATTTTTCTAGTATGTGCGAGGCCTTGGGTATGATCCCCAGCACTGCAAAAACAAAAAAGTAATAATTATTTTGCCAAACTCAAGAGACTCAAGAGACTGCCAGAAAACATTTGAGAAAAGACTGGGATCAGCCCACCTGTTGGGGATGAAGATGCCGAACCCAGCCGTGTCCACCAGCCTTCTCTCCTGCAGGCAGGAGCTCAGCCAGGCTGACTTCACCAGCTGAGTGCCTGGGGACAGCTGGGGCAGTCTGAGGATGCGGAGGGCTCGCTCACAGTCCATGCCTTCATCCACCACAATGTGAGTGACCCCTGGGGCCTGGGCAGGGCATATCTGGCCACCATGCTGGACAATCTGCTTCTCAAAGAGTTCTGCCCGGGCTCGTCCAATGCCAGTGGGCACAATGTGAGCACGTAGGGAGCTCAGCCACTCTGTAGAAGGAACATCCAGATGCCTATTGTCAAAACTTTTCTTTTAGGCTGAGACCGGAGGATCCGGGTTTGCGGCCAGCCTCAGCTACTTAGTGAGGCCCTCCACAACTTAGTGAGACCCTGTTTCAAAATAAAGATTAAAAAATAGGGCTGGGGGTGTAGCTCGGAGGTAGAAGCCCCTGGGTTCAATCCTCGGTACCACAAAAAAAAAAAACTTTTCTTTTTTTTTTTTGCAGAACTGGGGATTGAACCCAGGGGCATCTACCTCCGAGCTACACCCCCAGCCCTATTTTTATTCTTTATATTGAAACAGGGTGTCACTAAGTTGTGGAGGCCTCACTAAGTAGCTGAGGCTGGCCATGAACCTGTGATTCTCCTGTCTCAGCCTCTCAAGTACTGGGATTACAAGCGTGAGCCACCATGCCCAGCTAAAACTTTTCGATATCATCAGAATGAAACGTTTGCAGGCCCCTTCCTCTAAACCAATCATTTTCCTTTCATCCAGATTGCCTGCC
Organism: Glis glis; assembly: GCA_004027185.1. Classification (NCBI taxonomy): domain Eukaryota; kingdom Metazoa; phylum Chordata; class Mammalia; order Rodentia; family Gliridae; genus Glis; species Glis glis. Next base: position 17,353 of record PVJS01005928.1, on the reverse strand, counting down.
TTCTGGGGATTCTACCACAAGCATATAGCAAATTTCCTCATAGGTGATCACTTGAATATAAGGGATGAGGACTTTTTTGGGGGGTACTGGGGATTGAACCCAGGGGCATCCTGCCTCTGAGCTACACCGCAGTCCTTTTTGTTTAATTTTGAAATAGGGTTTCAATAAGTTGCTGAGGCTGGCCTTAAGCCTGCAATCCCCCTGTCTCAGCCTCCCAAGTACTGGGATTACAGGTGTGTGCCACCGTACCCAGCAGGAATGAGGCTTTTTTTTTTTTTCAGTACTGGGGATTGAATCCAGGGGCATTCTACCTCTGGGCTACATCTCCAGCCCTATTTTTTATTCTTTATTTTGAAACAGGATCTCACTAAGTTGCGCAGGGCCTCCCTCACTAAGTAGCTGAGGCTAGCCGTGAACACAGATCCTCCAGTCTCAGCCTCCCAAGTACTGGGATTACAAGCGTGCACCACCACACCCAACTAGGAATGAGGATTTTTTTTTATAAATTCTGTATCATGGTGTAACCTAGAACAGTGTTTGGCACATTGTAGGTAACCTATAAATACTTATTGAAAAAATGAGTAAGTGAATGCGGTAGGGAAGATGGTACACAGCAAGTGGCCTGTTAAAGATGGGGGATCAGTTGGGTGTGGTGGCACACACCTGTAATCCCAGTACTTGGGAGGCTGAGATAGGAAGATGGCAGGTTCAAAGTCAGCCTCAGCAACTTAATGAAGCTCTCAGCAACTTAATGAGACCCTTTTCCAAATAAAAAATAAAGTAGGTCTGGGAATACAGCTGGAGGTAGAAGGCCCCTGGGCTTCATCCCCAGTATCCCCCCCCCCACACACACACACAGATGGGGGATCAAGGCTAGTAGTAAAAGGCAAGTACAAAGAGACCTGCAGGCCCTGGACAGGTAGTGTTAGTTCTGATATCTAATTCCGGACAGGAACCATGTAGTGCTGAATGACAGAAAAGCCAAGGGTTCAAGTGCATGAGAGCTTGAGGGTGTGCCAGCTCACCTCCTCCTTCTTCAGCTTCTCTCTTGGGAATCTTTGCCAATGCTTTTGATGGTGGATTGGCATGACTTTTCTTTCTCTTGGGAAATGCCTTCAAGATACCCCTAGGGTCCATTGAAGTATGGCAGGATCCTGGCCTTTCTGTTTAAGGGTTGATCAGGGCAGATGTCATGTGGAAATCCAAAACTGAGTCCCCCCAACCTTTTTGCCTATGGAGATGGGATCTCTACTGACCAGGCTTGGGGGCAGCAGCCCAATTCCCAGGGGTCTTGGAAAATCCAATTAAACTTTAGTAGTTAAAGCCTTGCCCTACACTCACCAGCCATTCAAAAGTTAAGAGTACTGGGGAAGGGGAGGGAAACTTGAAATATTGGGCTATTTTTGAGGGGTAGGAAACAATAACACTCCTCAGAGGAGTTCCTCTGAAAATTCAGCAGAATTGGCCCCTGGCTGCACCCCACTTCCAAAGGGCTTTACCAAAAAGACACCAGGCTAGAAAATGAAGCTACATCTTTAGGAGGTCTTTATCTTCTCAAAGGAGTGGAGACTGGAGGGCACTTGCATATAAACCCCACATAATCTTTCTACACCCCTCAACTTACACTCGCAGAGGAAAATCTGGGAAGGGGGAGCTTAGGGGGGACACTGGGAACGGGCTGCACCTGCTCTGGCGCGGGCCTCTCAGCATGGGGGTGCTGAGTCCCGCAGCTGCGGGAGATGGGGCACGGCCGCAGCAGGTGTGGGGCGCCCTCCGGGATTGGGGGAATCTAGGTCTCGCAGCTGGGGGTGGAGAAGACCCGGGCAGGTGTGGTGCACCCGCCGCGCGCGCAGCTGGCGCGGGCCAGGGACTCCCAGCTGGGGGCAGGAGGAGAGCTCGTGTCCGGACCCGGGTCTAAAAGCCTTTCACACCCACCAGACTCGGTTCCCGGGTGGGGTCTACACCGGCCGGGATCTTCACCGGGCGAAGAAGAATAAACTACTTACCGGGGGAGCCAATGAGAGCACGCGAAGGGCGTGGGAGTTAAGGGCAATTGCCCAGCACACCTTCCGGGTCATCCGGAAGTGACCCTCGGCGGAACAGTTGCCATGGCAGCGGCCGGGCGCGCGGTTGGGCGGAGGGAAGATGGCGGTGACCGGATGGTTAGAGAGTCTGCGGGCGGCGGAGAAGACGGCGCTGCTGCAGGATGGTAACTCGAGGCCCCCAGCCAGCTCCCTCTTCCTTACCTCCAGGGTCCGGCCCTCCGCGCTGGCGTCCCCGGGAAGGGCCACAGGCCTGGGGCGGCAGGGCTGGAAGGGTCGGGCTGTCAGCCAGGCTAGCTCCTGCATTTGCAGATGAGGAAATTGAGGTCCAAAGAGATGACGGGACTGAGACCCCTGGCTCTGGACACTCCGTAGTACTTCCCACACCACCTCACCCCGCGCTGAGTTTTATTGCTAATACACAATGATCCCTTTCACATGCATTGTCTCATTGGCTTCTCACTACTGTCTCTAGAGGCTGAGAATTTTCCACCCCATTTTACAGACCAGGAAACAAATCCAAGAAGGTTTTAGAACAGCCTTAGCTCCCCCAGCTAGATCTTTTTGTTCTGTTCTGGGAATTGAACCCAGTGGCTTTCTACCTCCGGGCTGCACCCTCAGCCCCCCTTTTTTTTTTATGTTGAAACAGGGTCTCGCTGAGTTGCTGAGGCTGGTCTCAAAAACCTGTTATCCTCCTGTCTCAGCCTCCCAAGTACTGGGATTCTAGGCATGCGCCCACCATGCTCAGCTGTACAACGGGATCTTGACCTGGGACCCCGTGAACCTTAGTCTGGGGGTTCTATTGCTGATGGCAGCCTGGTGTCATGGAGAGGTGGGAGACCTAGGCTATAGTTCAACTCTGCCATTAATTCACCACCTGTTCTCCAGTTGGTCACTTGACTTGTTTGGACCTCACTTTCTCTCATCTTTAAAATGAAAAGTGTGGGCTCTTACTGTTATCTCTGAGATCCCTTCCATCTGTATTGTTATGTTTGTAAAGTGAATCTCTAAATGTTCCCTGGTCTTTAGGGGAGCTAGAACAAGGACTAAGAGCTGTACCTGGAGAGTGAGCACAGCAGTATGGACTTCTGGCTTTTACTTACCCTAGGACTGGTCAGTATAGGGAATGTTGTGCTTCAGGGTCCTTTCTTGAACCCACATGACAGCCAGGATGAATTAAGTCTAAATTCCTGAGGCTTTAATGCTAACGGCTGGGGACTCATGTCCACAGGTAGAGGCCAATCGGGGAAGCCTGGAGTTTGTGGAAACTAAAATCAACTGCTCATTTGTTTGTTCATTCAACATTTAGGGAAGCTTTTTACTGTGTGCCAAGCTCTGTACTAGATCAGATTTAAAAAGATGTATTCTTCCAGGAGTTCACAGAGGTCAGGAAAAAACCATTTACATAAGTAATAATGAGTCTTGAATAGAGGGTGGAATTTTGTATAAAGTGCTATGAGAGCATATAGTTGGAAATGATTGTCTCTTTGGAGGAAGAAGACCCGATGAAGGGGTGATATTTCTGGGTCCTAGGGTTGAATAGGTGTTTGCTAATTGGAGAAGAAGGCTGGCTACTTAAGGAAGAATGACTCACATGTAAAGGCGTGGAGGTGTGAAAGTATATGAGCTACCACATTTGCTCAGTCAGTTGTGACAAGCCACCTGTGCGGTGTCAGGTACTGTGCCAGCTGCTAGGATACAAGGGTAAATGAAAGGGTCCCTTTGCTCAAGTAGGAGAAATGGTGGAAAATGAAGAGAAATTGCAGATAAATTGGGGCATATGTCTTGCAGAAGATTTTGGACATTATCTCATTTTGGACTCTGTGTGTGTGTGTGTGTGTGTGTGTGTGTGTGTGTGTGTTACTGGGAGTGGAACCCAGGGGCACTCTACCACTGAGCTATATCCCCAACCCTTTTTATTTTTTCTTTTGGGATAGGCTCATGCTGAGTTGCCCAAGTTGGGCTTGAACTTGTGATCCTCCTGCTTCAACCTCCCAAGTCTCTGGGATTACAGGCATGCACCACCACACCTGGCTGTTTTTGTTTTTATTGTGGTTAAAAAATACTTACTTTTTTTTGTACTGGGGATTGAACCCAGGGGCTTTCTACCTCCGAGCTATACCCCCAGCCCTATTTTTTGTTCTTTATTTTTTTATTTATTTTTTGCGGTACCGGGGATTGAATGCAGGGGCGTTCTACCTCTGCGCTACGCCCCCGGTCCTATTTTTTATACTTTATTTTGATACCAGGTCTCACGAAGTTGCGGAGGGCCTCACTAAGTAGAGAGAGAGAGAGAGAGACAGGGAGAGAGAAAGAGAGAGAGAGCATGCGTGCCCGTGCGCGCGCGCGAGCTGAGGCTGAGCTGAGGCTGGCCGCGAACCCGGATCCTCCGGTGTCCGCCTCCCAAAGTACTGGGATTACAAGCGTGCGCCACCACGCCCGGCATTGTTCTTTATTTTGAAACATGGTCTCACTAAGTTGCTCAGGGCCTCACTAAGTAGCTGAGGCTAGCTGCGAACCTGGATCCTCCAGTCTCAACCTCCAAAGTACTGGGATTACAAGTGTGCGCCACCATGCCCAGCTATGTACCATTTTTGAGTGTGTAGTTCAATGGAAGTAAGTACATTTGCATTGTTGTGCAACTATCACTATCCATTTCCAGACCCTTTTCATCTTCCTCAGGTGGCACTTTATGCCCCTTAAATACTAACTCCCCATTCCCTTCTCCCCTAGGCCTGGCAACCACCATTCTACTTTTATCTATATGATTTGACTACTAATCTTTTATAACTGGATTCATGCAATATTTGTCCTTTCACAACTGGATTATTTCACGTAGCATAATGTCTTCAGGGTTTGTCCATATTACAGCATGTCAGAATTTCCTTCCTTCTAAAATCTGAATAATATCCCATTGTATTATTTTTATTTTTTGTGGTGCTGGGGATTGAACCCAGGGACATTCTACCTCTGAGCTACACCCCTAGCCCTTTTTTATTTTTTACTTGGAAACAGAGTCTCACTAAGTTGTGACAGCTTCACTAAATTACTGAGGCTGGCTTTGAACCGGTGATCCTCCAGTCTCAGCTTCCCAAGTACTGGGATTACAGGCATGTGTCACCACACCCAGTTCCCATTATATTTATACACACTGCCCACCTTTTGTTTACACATCTGTTGATGGATGCTTGGGTTTCTTCCACCTTTTAACTGTTGTTAAATATTGTGAATAATGCTGCTCTGGACACGAATGTACAAATACCTATGCAATTCCCTACTTTCACTGCCTTTGGCCATAGAACAGTATGTTGACAAATATTTCCTCAGCCAGGATGCTGTTAAGTTCTTTTGTTGGTAGCATCGCAAAATGATGTTGTTAGGGCTTTTTCCCAAACCAAAATATAATACAGTATTGAATATATGGATGTGCTTTGTCAAACTGCAGATGTGCCCTCCTGGAGGATATGGGGACATAAACATAATTCGCTAGAAAAATGTTCAATAAACCCTTGAAACAGTGTTCAACCTTACAAATATTTAAAGCCATACAAATTAGTATAGTTATTAGAGCCTGGACTTTGGCCTCAAATGAGTTTAAGCCCGGGTCTGTCATTTCCTAGCTTTATGATCTCAGACAAGTTTCATGACCTTTAAGCTTCAATTTTCCTCATTTGTGAAATATAGATAATGGGGACACATGGATTATTGTGAGAGTTAAATTCAATAAAATATGTAGCCAGGCGTGGTGGCACACGCTTGTAATCCCAGTACTTGGGAGACTGAGGCAGGAGGATAGGAGGATCACAGGTTCTCGGTCAGCCTCTGCAACGTGGTGAGGCCATCCGCAACTTAATGAGATCCTGTTTCAAAATAAAAAATTTAAAAAATGGGCTGGGAGTGTAGTGCCCAGTTGATAGTACGTACCGCCTCTTGCCTGGCCTCAAGACCGGACACCAAGGGGAGAAAATGGTCAGGCCAGACACTCAGCCACTCACAGGCAGCACCTTGTACCCCTCTTCTGACACGAAAACCCCTTCCGGCTTCTGTGAACCATCCAGGTGATTAAGGGTGGTGGAGCCTCGAGGCCTGCCTTGAGGCCCTGCAAATTCAGGGGTGTTTCCCTGAAATACAAATTAGGAATGACTCCAGGGAACTGTCTCCCAAAGGAGTCAATTAGACAGGAAGAAGCCGCTATAGGGCTCTTATTCTTGAAGCTTGTGTAGCGCATGTGTCTATTGGATATTAGCGCCTTTTTATTTGTCTTTCTGAGGAGCCCACCTACCTGCTTACCTATCTGTAAAGAAAAAGAGGAAATTACATAGCTTATGATTATACCATATGGGTAGAGGAGTTGGGCTTGGAGTTTTTCTCTTCTTTCAGAGGGTGGTGCTTCCATGTTTATTTGTTCTTTCGATCAGTATTTGGTTGGGTTAATAAATACCAGGTACTCTTACTCTCAGGGGAACCATAGGCCTGGGAATAAAACCCCTCCTATCCAGTAGAGAGACAAAAATCACACAAGTAGATGTAGAATCATAACCAAAGTACGTTTGACATTATCATGGAGAAAATACATGGTGACTACCATCATGTGGCTCTGTGACAGGAATGGCCTAGAGAGGTGTGGAAGAAGCAAAGGCGTGGCTGGAGAGAAGACATCCTGAACCCTTCAGCTTGCTTTTAGGAACTGGGGAGAGGAAGGCATATGATGTCATTCGTGTCAGATGCATTTAACAGTGTCACAGTATGTGATAAAAGCCCCACTGCACACATGAATATAGCACAAGGGAGACACAGATGAGGAAGTGATTAATTCTGCCAAGGTGGCTAGAGGTGATAGTTATGGGAGACTTCCCAATGGAAGTGACCTTTGAGCTGGAGTTTAAAGGATTAGGAAGAGTTTCACAGATGGGAAGAAGTGTGGCGCTATTGCCGAAGGGGAAATAGCAGAGCAAAGAAAGACATGTTCAGAAAAAGCTTCAGAAAGGAAGTGAGTCTAGTCCGGCATGGTAGCACATTCCTGGGAGGCTGAAACAGGACGATTGCAGCTTTGAGACCAGCCTTGACAATTTAGTGAGGCTCTCAGCAATCTAGCAAAACCCTGTTTTCAAAATAAAAAATAAAAATGGCTGGGGGTATAGCTCAGAGGTACAATGCCCCTGCGTTCAATCCACAGCACTAAAAAAAAGGTGTCTCAGGACATGTCTTACAGTAATGGTGGGTGATGGCTGCTGGCCAGGAGTTCTTGGGAGGCTCTGGCAGGGTTTCTCAGTACTCCAGGGCTGATGCTGTTTCTGGGGTAGGTCCCTTGATTGGCAAGGGACAGGGCAAGGGGAGGCTTTGAGGTAAGGTGCTGTCTGTTTTGTGTGTAGGGAGAAGGAAGGTGCACTATTTGTTCCCAGACGGGAAGGAAATGGCGGAAGAGTATGACGAGAAGACCAGCGAACTACTTGGTAAGTTGGCAGACTCCCACGGCCCTTAGGAAGGCTTGGAGCTGATTTAAGCCTTAGGCTTGAGGGAGGAGCCTGGCATGAAATGCAGAAGCTGGGGCAGGGGAGACCTGAGCCCTCAGGGTGAGGTTGTTCCTGAGAATGGTCTGGACCCTTGTAATGGAGTAGGAGTCCTTTTGACCAGTAAAGCCCATCTCTGTCCCCAGACAGACCACAGAGGGTAAGGAATTCTTCTAAGCTGGGAATGGGAGTGAAGAGAAACAGTTGGAAGGAACTTGAGGGAAGAGGCATTATTGAAGTCAGCCTTGTAGCTGAGTAGCCCCAAGGGTAGGCTTTCCCTCAGGCTTCCCCTGCTTGTTTTGTTTTCTGAAGCCACACCAGGAGCAAGTGGCCTCAGAGGCAGCAGCTCTGACCTTGCCTCCAAGGACACTATTAAATATGACCCTCATCTTGAAGAATGACTCAAAGGGGATAGAAATGGTGCTTTTGAGCTGGATGTGGTGGCGCATGACTGTAATCCCAGTACTTGGGAGGCTGAGACAGGAGGATCAGCAACTTAGGGAGACCCTCAGCAACTTAGTGAGATCCTGTTTCAAAATAAAAAATAAAATAGGGCTGGGAGTGTAGCTCCGATGTAGAACACCCCTGGGTTCAATCCCCAGTACCACAAAAAAAAAAAAAAAGAAAGAGAAACAATGCTTGCTTTTGCAGTCTTGTCACTTCATTCCTACAGGTTCATGGATAGGGATTCCAGCTTGGATTTCTGGGAATTATTTGATTTGTCCATTCTCTGTTCCTAGGTACACATCACTGTTAACCGACTTCCCGGAGCTAGGTGGCTGGCTCTGTAACCCGGGGCCAAAGGCTGTCAGCACTGGGAGCTGGTTTCTTTATTAAGTTCTACCTGAAATGCTAAGACCAGTGATGGAATCATGGGCTGGGTTATTTTCTTGTCATTATTTCTGACTTTAATTTCTTCCTGGGCCTGATCGACAGGTAGTATTGGTGAGGGAATTTCTTTTTCCCTTTTTCTGACAGCTCATAAATGTCCAGAACCGACAACATGGATTACACTGGTTTGCATTCTCTTAGTCTCCAGTCTTAAAATGGGTGCCCTGCGCATGTTCAGTCAAAGAGTGAAGTGTTGATCCCTTCTTATTATGAGCTGCTTGGGCTCCGGTCCCAATTGGTTTAGTCTGGTGCTATTAAAAATCTTGATGTGTTTAGCATATGACACTGATTCGGTGGAAACCAATACAGTAGTAATATCCTCACAATGCATTGTAATTTATAGTGTTCCCAGGGGGTGACAGCCTTGGAATGCCTAACAGGGGAGAAGTTATGAAAGCAGAGGTCACGTGGGCTAACTACCACCATAACCAGGCCAGGGACTGGCTGCAGCTCCTCTCCCCAGCCCCCAGCATCACCTCTCTTCTCCACACAGAGCAAATAAAGCAGCTATAGCTGCTGTGGCTGTAAAAACAAACAAACAAACAAACAAAAGCCAGGCCTCTCTTGAGCTCGGAGATGAAGTTAAAATTAAAAACAAGTCCAGGTTCCCTCATTTGTAGCACTCAGTGCCCCAGTATCCCACATTAACCTATCACTTCTCCGGGTGGCAGGAGGGCATAGACCATGGCCTCCAAACTCCTTTTTCTTAAAAGCAGAAATGGAGGAGGACACTGTTTGTGGGGAGAGCACTATTTGGCAAAAGTTTACCCAGTAATGACATTAACACCTTAACTCTGATTGGGCATCATGCCAAGTGTTTTACATGAATGACCTCACGTAATTTTCTTTATTAAAGCCCTATGACACAGGTACTGTTGTCCTTATTTTAGAGCTGGAAAAACAGAAGCTCAAAAAGTTAAGCACCTTGTTTAGAATCACATAGCTGGATGGTTTTGAGCCAGAAAACTAGGAAACTTAAGCTTAGTTCTGTCTGATTAAAGCCCATGCTTTGATGCACAATAGCTTAGTGTTGGAACTTGAGAATATTTAAATCCAACTTTCTTCACTTCTCAGTATTTTTTTTTTTTTTTTTGAGATAGGGTCTCCCTATGTTGCTCAGGCTAGTCTCCAACTAGCAACCCTCCTCCCTAAGCCTCCCAAGTACCTGGGATTATAGGCGTGTGCCACTGCACCTGGTCTTACTAAATTTTTCTTTTTTCTTTTCTTTTTTTTTGCGGTACCGGGGATTGAACCCAGGGGTGTTCTACCTCTGCGCTACACCCCCGGCCCTATTTTTTATACTTTATTTTGAAACCGGGTCTCACGAAGTTGCGGAGGGCCTCACTAAGTAGAGAGAGAGAGAGACAGAGAGAGAGAGAGAGAGAGAGAAAGAGCGAGAGAGAGAGAGAAAGCTGAGGCTGGCCGCGAACCCGGATCCTCCAGTCTCCGCCTCCCAAAGTACTTGGATTACAAGCGTGCGCCACCATGCCCGGCCTTACTAAATTTTTCGTTCCTTAGTATGATCTAAGTGGGGACTGATGGGCAGCACGAAACACCCCACTCCAGCCAGTGGGCCCTAGCTCCAGAATGGTGGATCTGCTTCTTTCTCTACTTCCCTAGCCCCCACCCACCTACCTTTGCAAAGTACTGTTCGTTATTAATTTTTCTTTGAGATGGAGCCTCACTATTTTCCCCAGGCTGGACTTGAACTCCTGGGCTCAAGTGATTCTCTTGCCTTAGTCTCCCAAGTAGACTGGACTACAGGCACTTGCCACTGTACCCAGCTATTGAGTTTTAAGTATAAATAATCCCAGGACCTGAGCTGGCTTTTGCTTGTGCATACTGCAAAGTAAAATACGGGCATGGTTTTTGTGGCAGTAAATAGAAATAGTTTCCATTTTTCCAATTAATTATACAAATTTGATAATTGGCCAAACTGGCTTTCTGTTAGAAAAGCTCAGAAAGTAATTTACAGAGGGAGGATTGCAATAGGTGTGCATCTGTCTGGGATAAAGTTCCTCTAGTCGGTGTTAATAAGCATGTTAGTGTCATCTTTTTTCTACCCTCTCGGGGCTATTCATTCCCACCCCCCACAATGAATGCTGTATGTATTCATAGAGGAAAAAACTGAAGGGCCCCATAACAATGATCGGAACATCAAACTAGCCCCTGAAGAACACAGCACGTCCAGGGGAGCAGAGGCTGAAGGGCAAGCCATCCCCCGGCGATTACATTCGGATTACCGCTTAATCTGCTTTGGTATTTGACCGCCAGCCTAACCACCCCAGGCCGCATTTGGAGAATATTGAGCACTTTCATCCCCAGGCACTTCAGCGGCTTTATAAATGACCCACTCGATTCCCTTCAGCCTCCTTAGGGATGGGCCGCGGCAGCTGTTTAATAGCCACATAGCAATGTTGCAGTGTTTTAGGGCAGAAAAGAAGAATCCTGCATCCAGTTAAAGCTGCGGGGAGTATTTAGGAAAGGGGAATGTAATTATCCGCATTGGAAGTGGGCCAGGCCTTGGAGCTTTGGGGAAAGAGGCCTTTAGGACCTCCACTTTCCAGCCCACCTGAAAGATGGGGCCTCTTTCAGCAGTCTGGGACATCAGCCTGTTTCCTGCTGACTTAGGAAAAAGCCCCCAGGCACTGCCTCCTTCATATATTCCCTGTCAGACCCATTACAGGGTCATTGAAAGTCTCCTTTCCAAGGACTGGCCCTGGCTCAGCTGGGAAGAGATGACAGCGTCCCAGGGAGCTGCCTTGCACATACCAGTTTGGGTTTAACATATAATCAAATCAGAGTGACAGCAGGTGGAAGCAGTCTTCTGTTGCCGCAGGAGCTGTCCTTGAGTTCAGGAACAAAGAGGGGACAAGAAAGATAAGACAAAATGTGTATTTGCACATGTGTGCTCCTACCCATATGCATGGGAAAAATAAGGACTTTGCTGAAATCACTTAGTGGATTTTTATCTCTTGAGGAATTGAATAGAGAAGCTTTCTTCTGCATTGCATTCTGACAAAGAATTTAGTTCCTAAGGTGTTTTTTAAAAAATGGGTGAAGCAGCCAAGGGTGCCAAAGCTCCTGTGACCAGGTGGCTTATAAGGTTAGAAGTGAGGAAGCCAGCAGCAGAATTTTCCTCCTTTGAGTAATTCTTGGAAAGGTTTCTGTGGAAAACCAACATTCCTCAGAGTAAAAGAGTGGACAGGAAATCCTAGGTTGGTTGTCGCCTTTTGGGGCCACATTGGTAATGTGCCTTAGGGCTTCCACTTTAACATGGCCCAGGATTACAGGAGCCATCTCACTTCTCCAACCCCAGATAGGTAAGTATTCCTCATAATTACTTTTTCAGATAGTTGAAGCTTAGCCTTCAAAGGCCAAGGTATAAAAAGAAATAGAGCCTGGTAGCAGGGCATGGTGGTGCACGCCTATAGTCCCAGTACTTGGGAGGCTAAGACAGGATTGCATGTTTGAGACCAGCCTCAGCAACTTAGAGAGATCCTGTTTCAAAAATTAAAAAAATTTAAAAAGGGGCTGGGAGTGTAGTTCAGAGGCGGAATGCCCCTGGATTCAGTCCCCAGTATAAGGAAAGGAGGAAGGAAAGAAGGGAGGGAGGAGGCCAGGCGTGGTGGCACACGCTTGTAATCCCAGTACTTTGGGAGGCGGAGACCAGAGGATCCCGGTTCACAGCCAGCCTCAGCTCTCTCTCTCTCTCTCTCTCTCTCTCTCTCTCTCTCTCTTTCTCCC
>PVJS01005927.1:0-62037 GCA_004027185.1 Glis glis | reverse complement strand
TTGTGGAGGGCCTCACTAAGTAGCTGAGGCTGGCCGCAAACCTGCGATCCTCCTGTCTCAGCCTCCCAAGTACTGGGGTTACAAGTGTGCGCCACCACGCCCAGCAGATCAAAGTTTGAGGACAGCCTCAGCAACCTAGCGAGACTCTCAGCAACCTAGCGAGACTCTCAGCAACCTAGCAAGACCCTGTTTTAAAACAAAAAAATAAAAAGGGCTGGAGGTGTAGCTCAGAGGTAGAACACCCCTGGGTTGAATCCCTAGTACTAAAAAATTAATAAATAAGTAAAAATTAAAGACAATACTTGATGAACTTGCTCAGAGCACAAGTGAGCTTTCATACGGTGAGCGTCTCAGGGAGTGTTGTCATGAATATGTGCGCTGGCAGATGTCTTAATTCACGTGGGCTGCTGCCATGCAGTGCCTTGACCAGGTGACTGAGGAACAACAGGAGTTAATTTCCCACAGTTCTGGAGGCTGGGAAGCCCCGAGTCAAGGCAGTGACGGTATCCATCGGGGGCTACTTCCCTACACATGTTGGCTTCTATCCAGGTCCTCACATGGTGGAGGGGCCAGGCAGCTCTGTGGAGCCCCCTTTAGAAGCTCGCTCATCCCAGTCATGAGGGACCCGCCTTTGTAGTCTGAAGGCCTCCCAGAGGCCCCACCTCCTCACACTCGCATGGGGGATTAGGAACACAAACATTCAGATCAGAGCAAGATGTAAGCCAAAGGCACACTGAGTGTTGTGGGGACTAGGTTTTGAATTTGTCCTCATCAATAATTAATTGATGACCTGTATAAAAGTCTTTTTTTTTTGGCTAGCTCTAAGAATGTTTTGATTTCTAAATATCATCGATGTTTCTTTCCCTGAGCGAGATAAAACGGTGACTCAGTAATGGTTGTATCTCGCTGCTCTCCCTGGGACTTGGAGAAAAGCCACTGGGATCACACTCCCTTTTTAGCGGCAGTCTCAGGGGCGCTGGATCAGTGGATGACAGCCTGGTTCCTGTGAACAGGAAGCCAGGGGAGAGGAGAGGAAGCGAGCCTGCAGTGGTGGCTTCTTGTTGAGCAGGAAGTGACTGCTGTGGCTTGGGTGTGGTTTGTCCCCTGCAGGCTTATAGGCTGGAAGCTCGATTCCTACAGAGTTGGTGTTGATGTGTTGGAAGATTTAAGAGGCAGCCTAGTGGGAGGTGTCGGGAGAGTCAGGATTGGGCTTTTGGAGGGGTTAATGTAGTTCTTGCCAGACCTTGGTTATTTCTTGTGAGAGTGGGTTGTTATAAAAGAGTAAGCCTGGCCTCGGAATCCCTCCGCCTTCCTCCCACCATGTGATCTTTTCTGCACATATTCCTGCCATGATGCCAACCACCATGTTGTGGTGCAGACTGCGGGCCCTCAGCAGAGCGAAACAGATGCTGGTATCATTGGGCTCTTGAATCTCCAGGACTGTGAGCTACATAAACCTGTCTTTATAAAGTACTCAGCCTCTGGTATTTTGTTATAGCAACAGAAAGTGACTAAGACGACAACTCTACAATTGGTTCCAATTTACCCGCACTGTCTTGTAAGGGCAGAACAGGTCAAGTGGCCAAAGTCAGGGACCCATAGTTCTTGTTTCTGTAAATCCTTTCTATGCCCCCTTCATGGTACTGTCATCAGATGGAGCACTTTAAACACAAGGAGCTTAGAAAAGGAAAAGGTAGGTAATTTGGGTGCTGTGGACAAAAAAGATTAAAGGTTTCTAAGAGACATAACAGTAGTAACCTCCACAGGTCAGCTCTCGGGGGCCCGCAGATGCATAATTTTCTACACTGATACTGTTTCTATGAGAGAACATCTAGCTTTAATTGTGTAGCTTCAGCTTGTCTTATTACAGTGTTTTTCAGACCTTGCTGTGAGTTAGTTGTTTATTAAGTTATAAATGCTTTATTCATCATTGCAATGTGAACTTTGTATAGGATGTGAGTGTTTTGTTGTCAATCTTGATTTCTCCATTAATATTGAACTTGTCCCCTATGTTTGTTTTGTTTTTGGTTCTGGGGATTGAACCCAGGAGTTACACCCCAAGCCCTTTTTATTTTGAAACAGGGTCTCACTAAGTTGCTGAGTCTGGCCTCAAACCTATGATCCTCCTGTCTCAGCCCAAGTACTGGGGTTACAGACATATGTCATGATGCCCGACTGTCCCCTGTGTTTTTAAAGATGCACTGTTGCTTTTAAGGCTCTACTCACTTGATTCAGGAGGACAGTCAACTCTCCACATCTCTAGGTTCCACTTCCAAGGATTCAACCAACCACAGATGGAAAATAGCCAAAAAGAAAATTGCATCTGTACTGAGCATGTACAGAGTGTTTTTCTGTCAATATTTCCTAACCAATACAGTGTAACAACATTTCCATAGCACCTACCATGTATTAAGTAGTATAAGTCTTCTACAGATGATGTAAAGTATACAGGAGGATGTGCAGAGGTTCTCTGTAAATAGAAACCATCTTATATAGCAGACTTGCACATCTACAGATTTTGGTGTCTGCAGGGGGTCCTGGAACCAATTCCTTGCAGATGCCCAAGGGTGAGTGTATTCAATTAATCTGTGGCTCAACTAGTTAAGATAGAAATGATGTGTTTAGGTATATTACAAAAAGAAAAATCTGGATTCCTTGTTCTTTCTCCTTGACAAGGTATTATTTTTCATTGTAGGTCCAGAAATTGGTAAAGGAAAGAATTTTGATGTCCCGCTTTTATAGCCGCCTAGGAAGGGTCTGCCACCTTAAGAGTTATGTCATGAGTGCTGAACACAGTGTAAATGGTCACATGACTTGTTGAAGAATAAGTGCACATGGAGAAGGCATCCGGAGCTCATAGTGGGTCCCCGCGTGTGGCTCTGAGTACTTACTTGTCTCTCATTTGCAAATCGGAATGCACCTAGACCTTCGGCCATTCACTCGGAGATTCAGTGCTGGCTGCAGGGCAAGCTCTAGGTCAAGCCTGGGAAGTCACCCGGTAGCAGAAAAGGCCTTTCCTCTCATGGAGCAGCAGAGGAAAACAGACCAGAAGCAAGCCATTGCAGTGTGATGGCGTAGGCACACCCACCAGAAGCAAGCCATTGCAGTGTGATCGCATAGGCACACCCACCACTGCACAGACGGCTCTGCCCATAGGCCAGTGTGCATCTCTTCCCTTTTGTCTCTTTGCCAGTGTTGGTGCATTTTGTTCTACAGCGAAACTCCTTAGCTGCAGCACTGCTCACACTCGGGGTCACACTGCTCCATGCTGCCGGCCACTGTGCAGGGTTGAGCAGCGTCTCCGGCCCCTACCTACTCCAACCAATAGCCTCATTCCCTCACTCCCACAGTTGTGATAACAAAAAATGCCTCCAGACACTGCTAAATGTCCCCAGGTCAGTGGGGGCAGTGAAATCACCTCTGGTCAACAATGACTGTCGTAGAGGAATGGACCCATCCAGAAATAAGATTGTTTTAAAGTAGCGGAAACGACTTAGGATGACTAAAGGATTTTTCATGTTGTACATTTTCTTGAGAACCTTTGACACATTTCTATTCTATTTGTGCTTTTAAAAGTCACCCTTTCTTCTTCTCTCTCCTGACTTAAAAGGTAAAGGTGGGTGACATCGTGAAGGCCACGAATGGCGAGTTCCTTCCTGCCGACATAGTCCTGTTCTCTTCCAGGTTAGTTTTCTTAGTAGGCATTTAAGGAACTGTTAGGAACTGTTTCTCTGTCTCTCTCTATCTCTGCCTCCCTGTCTCTGTCTCTGTCTCTCTCTCATATTGGAGAAGAAACCCAGGGGCATTCTACTTCTGAGCTACACTCCCAGCCCTTTTGATTTTTAATTTTGTGACAGGGTCTCACTAGGTTTTTGAGGGCCTTGCTAAGTTGCTGAGACTGGCCTTGAACCTGAGATCCTCCTGTCTCAGCCTCCCAAGTACTGGGATTATAGGCATACATCACTGCACTGGGCCCTATTTTTTTAGGGGGGTACTGGGGATTGAACCCAGGGGTGTTCTACCTCTAAGTTACATCCTAGCCTTTTTAAATTTTGAAACAGGGTCTTTCTAGGTTGCTGAGGATCTTGCTAAGTTTCTCAGGCTGGCCTCAAACCTGCGATCCTCCTGTCTCAGCCTCCTGAGTACTGACTGGGATTACAGACATGTGCCACCATGCCTGGCTAAGGAACTATTATTCTGAATTGGGAATTTTAAGAAATGAAGGACAGAAGATACTTATCTCTCTCTCATTTTCACCTTATCGGAGGCCAGTGGCAGCAAACATGTTCTGCAGAGGGGCAGGTTGTAAATGAGTTCAGGGGCCACAGTCTCGACTGGAACTATTCAACTCCATCTTTGCCTCATCAGGCACAGCCATAGGCAGTATAGGGACCAAGAGGTATGGCTATATTCCAATATAACATCATAGAAACAGGCAGGGGCTACATGTAGCCTGAGGGACATGTTTTGTTGTCTCTTGTTTGATGCTTTTTTTTTGTTTTTTTTTTGGTGGTACTGGGGATTGAGCCGAGGGGAATTCTACCTCTGAGTTATATCCCCAGACCTATTGTATTTTATTTTTTATTTGGAAACAGGGTCTCACTAGGTTGATGAGAGTCTCACTACTTGCTGAAGCTGTCCTTGAACCTGTGATCCTCCTGTCTCAGCCTCCCAAGTACTGGGATGTTTGATACTTTTTAAAAAATTACTTATTATTATTATTAATTTGTGGTACTGGGGATTGAACCCACGAGCATTCTACCTTCAAGCCACAACAACAGTCATTTTTATTTTTTATTTTGAAACAGTGTCTCACTAAGTTGCTGAGAGTCTCGTGAAGTTGCTGAGGCTAGCCTCGAACCTGCAGCTTCCTGTCTCAACCTCTTAAGTGCTGAGATTACAGGCATGTGCCACCACATGTCCAATACTTTTTTTACCTTTAATTTCCCCGATGTAATTTCTTCTATCCTGATTCTTAGATTATTTCTATCCCTTCTATAAATTCTATAGACGTTTAACTAAACTAAAAAAAATGTAGACTTTACCTCATTTCAGTATCATAGTACTTGTGAAGTCTTCCCATTCTAAAAGCATATGAATGGACTCACACATTAAGTGACTTACTCAGTGTCACTAAGTGGGTTGGTGTTAGTCCCAAATTTCAGAGCATCGCCTCTTCTTCCTGCTTTATTCACCCACTGTTTGGAGCCTCCTTGGAGGAGGTCCTCTGGTGTTGGGTCCGCTGATGACCCAGCTGTCCCTCCACCTTGCTCCCTGTCAGCCCATGTGGGACTAGAGTGTCTGTGGGCAAGGGCCACCACAGTCACGAACACAGCTGCCTCTGACATGTTTGGCAAGCTGAGTCCCCGGGTCAAGTTGGGATCACCTCAAAGGTTCTAGAGGTTTCCAACCTCTTGGACACACATTACCTTGGAGCATGGGTTTCTTGGGAAGAGTGACAGATTGCTTCTGGAAGAGCAGCAATGGCAGCACAGCCCTTCTTCCTGCCAGATGCACTTGTTCTTTTGCCATCAACGCCGTAGCTGACTCATCAAAAGGCCTTACCCAATGTCTCTGTCCCTCTTGGCTTTGTCTCTGAGTATGGGGTTGACCCAGAAGGCCAGAGGTATACTATAAAAAGTTTTGTTTTTATAAGCTTTATGTCATCCCCCCCCCCCGGTACTGGGGATTGAACTCAGGGTCTGAGATACACCCCCAGCCATATTTTATTTTGAAACATGGTCTCACTACGTTGCAGAAGCTTGCTGCGAACCTATGATCCTCCTGTCTCAGCCTCCCAAGTACTGGGATTACTGTGTGTGCCACTATGCCCGGCTGCTCTATGTCATTTTTATGTGTGACTTTCTTTGCCTCTTCCTTACTGTCTCTAAAGTACGTGTTCTATGAGAACTGATCTGTTTTGGCAGGTCAGGGAAAGCCAAGACAAAATAATTATTCTTGGACTTTTCCTCCCTGATAGTTTTGTACATTATAATTTGTAAGTGATTCTCCTTGCCCCCATTAAAACAATGAACACACACTTACACTTATCTAAATGTTATTTGAGCTAAGAAAACCAGAGAGACTTAGAATGAGCTGACATCCTAGGTGCCCTGGGTGGGAACAATCTGTGTCAATATGGCTTTCTCCCTGAGAATTCTGCCAAACCCTGAACACCCTGAGCTGCTATTTTGTGGGGCAGAGGGAATGTGAGAGCCAAGGGATAGAGCCCAGAGAGTCTCCCACGAGGAGAATCAGATAGGTGATCTCCTCACGAGGAGAATCAGACAAGTGATCTCCTCACGAGGAGAATCAGACAGGTGATCTCCTCGCGAGGAGCAGAATCTTAACGCCAGGTAAGTCAAATTAAACCCAGCCTTGCAGATGGGTTGTTTAGAGAGCCACCAACCGAACACATAATGCCTCTCTGGAAATGAGGCTGGGAAAGAGCTCCAGTCTGTTTTGCTCCTTCTGTTCCAGGAATGTAGGTTGTTATTTTTCAGTTACCACTGGAGCTAGAGAGCCACTGACGGAACGCAGGCAAGTGAAAACGTCCCAGAGCTCACTGGTTTTTTAAACTAAGATTCAGAATTCTGAAAACGTTGACTCTGACAATTTTTTGTCAGTTTTTAATTTTTTTTAATAGAGGAGAGTGACTTTGGAGGTCCTCACTCTGTCATATCACTATCATCCCTAAGGAAGCTATATTTTATTTTACTTTTAGTTTTTTGGTACTGGGGTTTGAACTCAGGGGCATTCTACCTCTGAGCTATGCTCACAGTCTTTTTGTGTAATTTATTTTGAAATAGGGTCTCGCCAAGTTACTGAGGCTCTTGCTAAGTTGCTGAGGCTGGTCATGAGCCTGTGATACTTGTGTCTCAACCTCCCAAGTACTGGGATTATCGGCATGTACCGCCACACCTGGGTAGAAGCTATATTTTAATGACTGTATATTAGTACTTATTTGGGGGTGTTCAGTAGTCCTAATTACCCACAGGGTTACATTACAAGACATGGATGCCTGGAACTAAGATAATACTGAACTTTATTTATGTTTTTGCCTACACATACATACCTATTATGAAGCTTCAATTAGAAGTTAGACTCAGTAATAGATTAGCAACCATAACTAATAATAAAACAATTATAACTATTTTAAACCAAAAGTTATCTAAAACTTATGAATTTCTTCTTTCTGGAATTTTCCATTTAATATGTAGTTAACCATGAGTAACTGAAAACATAGAAAGAATAAGATGGATTATTGTACTGTTATTGACTGGCTAAATCAATACAGACTATTTTCTTTGAAACCTAATATTTCAGGGAATGGGATACAACCAAAAGAGGTAAGTCAGATTCTAAGACTCAACAAGATTTGCTGGAAAATTTTTGTGGCTTTTCCTTCAAAATGATTAATTTTCACAAGTGGATTAGCATGTGACATGGAATGAAATCCCACAAGGCAGATGTCTGTTAACCTCATGCCTTGGTTTCTGAGCTGCTGAGGTCAGGGGGTAACGGAGGACCCCAGGTGTGGTCTTTGTCTCAGAGCTTCTGCTCTGTCCACACTTGCCCTGGAAGATGCACCTTCATTCCAAAGGCCACAGAGCTGAGTCTTTGGGAATTATAATGGACCTATTTTAGAAAATAAGAGAATTTTAGATTTGACTTCATCTGTGACTGTTCCAAACTCTATAACATCTTTTAGTCCTCAGAAGTTTCTCCTTTTGAGGTCAAAGAGCAACCACATAGGACTGTAAGGGCAGGACCCTTTGCACTGAGCCAGTCTACAAGAGGGATGTTAGGCTGGTAGATCTCCTGGAAAGAAGCTGTTCAGTCCTTTCAGTTTTGAAGAGTGGCTATTGATGTAGGTCATATTTCATACTTTCTATTATTAGGAAAATAATTGGGTAAAGAGACATTAATTCAATACGATTTTCATTTTCCTAAGTGAACCTCAGTCGATGTGTTATATCGCAACAGCTAATCTGGATGGAGAGACAAACCTAAAGATACGGCAGGTAAAGACACATTTGCTTATCCTAATTTTACGTCTGAGCCCACAGTGTCAAGTTTTGTCAGGTTCCAGTTGTTTTTTCACAAAGAAAAGGCTCCCATACTATGGAGTGGATGTAATTTATCTGTATCAGGTATTCAAAGGGCATTTAATTATTATTAGTCTTAGTACTATTACAAGGGTGAATGAGGTGAATGTGTTACTATTTCTAGGAAAAAATTATGTGCTATAAAATTCAGGTCATAAAGGATTACATGTCTGTATGCATTTTGTTCTAAAGTGATTTCTGTTAGTGCTTTGTGGATAAAACTACTGTTATGATGTTGGTGAGCTTGTGCTGGAAGCAGCAGCTGCTGGAATCCAGTGGCTTTGGAGATAAACTCCAGTAAAGAAGAAGCTAAATCCCATTGGGCCGGTGACTGAAGAGACCAACACTAAAAAACAATCACATTTTTCTCTCTAAGCTCAAATATCTTAAGATTGTAAATCTCTAGACCACTTAGCCAACTTGCCCAGCAAACTTCTGGGGCTACAGCTGAACTCATCAGGACTGAGAAACTATAGAACCTTCTTTTAGGGACCCGAGTGGCTACAACAGGGCTCATCAATTCCATGAGTTTACAAACCTTTGCAGCAGAAGCCTGGGTGGCGGCAGGGACTTGCATTGCAATGACCGAACTCGTGGGGTCTGTGAGTTTGCAAATCATCCCTGCAAAGGTGGGAGTGGACACAGCAGAAATGTGAATTAGCAGACAGTCCCTAGGAACACTCAGGCAGAGCCCACAGTCAGCACTCCATCCCGCCCATGCAGAGTCTCCAGTGATCACTGCAGGATTGTCAGCAGTGGTGTCTTTGGGGTGAAATAACTCAGCCAACCATGCCTCATGCTCAGAAGGCTACAAATTCTCACAGAGTTTGGGAACCATGAGTACCAAGACTGGTGGCCAGCAAGGTTGCATGTGATCATAGCTGCTGGAGCAGCAGTGGTGTCCATGGGGCTAAATTACTCAGGCACCCATGCCCCAGGCTCAGAATGGTATGGTCTCTCCCATGGTGGAGTTTGGGCCCCGCAAGCAGGGAATCCAGGGGCCAACAGGGTTTCATGTGATCACAGCTGGCAGAGAAGGAGAGATGTTCTTGGGGCAGTTTGACTCAGTCAATGTGCAGCATTTGAGCACTACGATTTCTCAGCTGGCAGACTTTGGGCCTGGTGACCACAGAGTTCAGAGACTGACAGGGTTTCACGTGATCATAACCAGCAGAGCAGCAATGGTGTCCTTGGGGCATTAAAGCTCAGCCAGCCAGGCCACAGGCTCCAAACATAATCTCTGGCCCACTGAGTTTGAGTCCCATGGCCATAGAGGCTGGAGGCCAGCGGTCCACAGTGTTTCACCTGATAGTAATCAAAAGAGCAGCAGTGGTGTCCCTGAGGCATTAAAGCTCAGCCAGCCAGGCCACAGGCTTGGAGAGTTATAGTCTCTGGACTGCCTGGGTTTGGGCCAGAAAAGCACAGAGGCCTGCAGCCAATCAGAGACTGCTCCTTGCCTGCATTAGCTAAGTACTATATTCTGTTAGAGAGGTTCTGGGGGACTAAGTCAAAATTCTGATTATATGAGACAGATTCATTGAGGTAAATGTAATGCCCCAAGCACAGGACTTATTATAAAGGAACATTGAACAGACATAGGACTCCCACACGAAGAAGAGGATGCCAACACAACAGAGATACAAACCTAAGAATCCTAAAAACATGAGAACTAAGATCAATGAGGAAACAATAAATTCCCACAACTCCACAACAACGGAGATCACCAATATAGAGATGCAGAAAATGTCAGAATTCAGAATTTGATTTTAAATATGATCAAAGACCTTAGAGTTGAAATCAGAGAAAGTGTACAGATTATGACAGAACATATTAATAAAGAAATTGAGGCCCTAGAGAGGAACCAAAAAGAGGCCTTGAGTGAAATGAAGGAGACAATAAATGAAACAAAGTCCTCAGTAGAAACCATCACTGGCAGACTAGACCAGATGGAATATAGTCTCATTCTTAGAAGACAGCTCATTTAAAACTGATCACATGGTCAAGAATATAGAGAAGACAATACAACAACACAACCAGAATACTCAAGAAATATGGATAATATGAAATGACTGAATTTACAGATAATAGGCATTAAAGAAGGTCAGAAGTACAAACCCAGGGCGTTAGAAACTTCTTCAGAGAAATAATATTGGTGAATTTCCAAAAGATGAAAAATGAGGTGGACATCAATGTACAGGAGACATTCAGAAGCCCAATAAGACAAGATCAAAGGAGAACTTCTCCATACTACATAAGAATCAAAATGGCTAGCATAGAGGTTAAGGAGAGAATTTTAAATGCACTGACAGCAAAAGTCAGGGTAACATTCAGGGGCAAAACAATAAGAGTCACTCTGGACTTCTCAACCCAAGTCATGAAAGCCAGGGGGGCCTGGTGTGATGCACTCCAAACCCTGAAAGAAAACAATTTCCAACCAAGACTGCTTTGGTGGAAAAATAAAAACCTTCCAAGATAAGCAGAAACTAAAGGAATCCATGACTACCAAGCTGGCACTAGAGAAAATATTTAAAGAAATAAAACACAAAGAAGAAATAAGAAATAAATGCCAGAAACAGAAGGGATAGATTCCACCAGATGAGCAACTAAGTAAAGGAGAAACAATACTATATCAAACAGAAAAGATAACTCAAAATGACAGGAAAAAAATCATCTCTCAATAATAATATTGAATATCAGTAGTCTAAACTCCCTGATTAAAAGGCATAGACTAGCAATGAGGATTAAAGAACATAATCCAACTCTATGCAGCTTGGAAGAAACTCACCTTACAGGCAAAGGTATTCATAGGCCAAAGGTGAAAGGATGGAAAAAATATCCCATGCATATGGAGAGTGAAAACAAGCAGGGGTAGCAACTCTCATATCCAGCAAAGTAGACTTTAAACCAAAACTTACCAGAAAAGACAAAGTGGGTCATTTCTTAGTGATAAAAGGAATAAACCAACAAGAAGATATAATGATAGTAAACATTTATGCCCCAAATGTGGACACACCAACTTTTATAAAATAAACTCTTTTGGACATGAAGATTCAGATAGACCCCAACACAATAATATTGGGAGACTTCAACACACCTTTCATGCTGCTAGATTAATCTTCCAGACAAAAGATCATTAAAGACTCTTCAGACCTAAAGAACACTATAAACCAAATGGACCCAATAGATATATACAGAATATTTCATGCAGGAACAGTTGAATACTCATTGTTCTCAGCTGCTCATGAATGCTTTTCTAAAATAGACCACAGTCTGGACCACAAAGAAAGTACCAGCAAATTAAAAAAAAATGTAATATAATTCCTTGCATCTTTTCAGATCATAATGGAGTGAAAGTAGAAATCAACAACAGGAAGACTCAAAGGAATTAAATACACAGAGATCGAATGATATACTTCTAATGAGGACTGGATCATAGAAGAAATAAGGGGAGGAAAAAAATTCCTAGAATTAAATTATAATAGATGCACAACATATCAAAATCTATGGGACACTTTTTTTTTTAGATTTTTGTTTTTGCGGTACTGGGGATTGAACCCAGGGGCATTCTACCTCTGAGCTACACCCTCAGTCCTATTTTTTATTCTTTATTTTGAAACAGGATCTAAGTTGTGGAGGTCCTCACTAAGTAGCTGAGGCTGGCCACGATCTCAGATCCTCCGGTCTCAGCCTCCCCAGTACTGAGATTACAAGCGTGTGCCACCACGTCTGGTTATGGAGCACTTTGAAGGCAGTAATAAGAGGAAAATTTATACCACTGAGTGCCCACATAAGAAAAACAGAAAGTCATCAAATAACCTAAAGATGCAACTCAAGGCCCTCAAAAAACAGGAACAGAGTAATTCCAAAGCAAATAGAAGGCAGAAACTAATTAAATTAGAGCAAAAATTAATGAAATAGAGAACAAACAAAACTATACAAAAGATCAACAAAACAAAAAGCTTGTTTTTTTGAAAAAGATAAACAAGATTGATAAATCCTTAGCCAACCTAACCATAAGAGAGAATTGACCCAAATTACTAAATTAAGAAATTAAAAAGGAGACATCACCACAGACAGTGGGGAAATCCAGAGGATCATCTGAAACTATTTTGAAAATGTATACTCCAATAAACTGGAAAACATAGAAGAAATCGATAGATTTCTAGACACATACAACCTACCTAAATTGAACCAAGAGGATATAGAAAACCTAAACTGTTTCTTGTTCACTTTTCTATTGGAATGTTTGTATTTTGTATTGACATGGAATTTCTTGACATTTTAAAATTAATTGTCAGCTACATGTGTTGCATATGTCTTCTACCTGGTAACTTGTCCTGATGCATCTTTCAGGCATCTTCTTAACAGAAGTTCATCCCCAATTATTTCCATGTGGGCTTATAAGTATGACAATTTCTGAGACGTTGTGCATATGCATGAGAATATTAGTACTGGATTTTTATATTTATTTGACTACTTGGAAAGATAAAATATTTTAGATTTAAAGGTCTTTTATGTCCATACTTAAAAATGAACATTATTGTCTTCCTGTAACTTGTAATTCTGTTGAAAAGACAGATGGGAACTTGATTCTGTTCTCTTGAAGATGATAGGCCTCTTCTCTCTTTGGAAGATTGAGATCTTACTGGAATGAGTGAATCTCCACATCAGTGATTCTCTGTTTGATCTCTGAACCAGCAGTATCATCCTCTTCTGGGAGCTCTTAGAAATGCAAATTCTGGCACTCCACCTCAGTCCCCCTGGATAAAATATCCCTGGGGGTGAATCCCAGCAATCTATTTTTTGCCAGACCTATTAGATGAATCTGATGCATGCAAACGTTTGAAACCACTGTTGTAGATCCTTCTACTACTGAAAATAAGACCATGGTTCAGCATCGCCAGCTGCAGACACAAACCTGTCCAACATTATTCAATGTTTGATTATGAGGTTTGCACTTTCACAGACGATATTCTCAGTAGAGGTGATGAAAACTTAAGTTTCCCACCTCTTTCAATTTTATTGAAATTATTTGCAAAATGCTGGTTTGGCCAACTCTTCTGGCAAAGTTTATGTTTAAGTTTGATGTGTGTTGTTTTATTATGTAGTAAGTCAGTGTATTTTTAGATACTGACTTACAGCATCATCTTATATTATTAGAGACATGGAATTTTGCTATAGTGCATTAAACTTTTATTTTTATTTCCTCCCTTTGGGTTTTATTTTATAGGCTTTGCCAAAAACAGCTGGCTTGGAAACGGAAGGACAATTGTCAAACCTAGCTGGAAAAATTGAATGTGAAGGACCTAATCGTCATTTCAATGTTTTCGTTGGGACCTTGTGTTTAAGTGGTGAAAGGTATTATCTTTCTCTTCTCAAGTATTTTTTTCCTCTTCTGGAACATAGAATGTGGCAGTGTTTGTTATGTCAACTGATAGAATTTGAAAACAATGTACTTGTCCGTAGTTTACTTGACTTGGAAATATCCTGATGCTCCTATGTAGATATTAAAAATGAGATTTCTTAAATATAGGTGGAAAATGTACAGCATTTTTAAAATCAGCATACCAGTGTATCAGTGAGCATCATGTTACTATAATGAAATACCTGAAACCATTAACTTATAAAGAGAAAAGTTCACTGTGGTTCCTGGTTTTGGAGGTTCCAGTCCAAGATTGGGTGGCCCCATCATTCTGGGCCTCTGGCAAGGATGGCACATCATGGTGGGAGCGTGGGGCAGAGTAAACCACTTACATCGTGAACCAGAAGACAGAGAAGAGAGAAGGGAAGAGCCCGAGGTTTCACGACACCTCCAAAGGCACACCCACGATGAGCTCAAAACCTCACACTCACCCTCTTTCTAACGGTTCCAATACCTCCCGCCTGGTCCCCTGGCAACATCATTCACATCTAAACAACAACAACCAACAAAGCCAGAGCTAGAGAAGTCAAGCCCAAGTTCTCTCCGACTGTAAGTCCCAGCATATCACATGGGGTGAGTCAGTGAGAGTGAAGAAAGACAAGCCAAAGGATTTGATTTGGTTTGATTTCTTACTTCTGCAGGATTTGCCCATAAGACTTCTTAGGAACATCTTCCATATAGCAAGCCAGTCCAGTGCTGGAGGTGAGAAGATCAAGTAAATATTGCAGGCCCGCCTGCTGTCTACCAGGCAACACTGTCAGCAGGTTACTAAATGGGCACACAGGTATCTATGTGTCCACAAACATTATTTCTGACAAGTTTTATAGTTACCATGGGTGTAAGAGATGATTTTTTTCTCTCTAATTTTTTTTTGTAGTACTGGGGATTGAACCCAGGGGCTTTCTACTTCTGAACTACAACCCTGGCCCTATTTTATTTTTTATTTTGAAACAGGGTCTAGCTAAGTTGCTGAGGGACTCGCTAAGTTGCTGAGGCTGGTCTCCATCCTGCAATCCTCCTGTCAGCCTCCTGAGTACTGGGATTGCAGGAGTGGGCCACCGCGCCTGACTTCCTCCCTAAATTTTTTAACCAACATGGCTCTGGAGGGTGAGAAGTAGATACTAAGACACCATTTCCCCCATGGTCTTTTAGAAATAGGTGCTTTTTATGTAGAAACATTTGTTTTGTTGTCCTTTGCCTCAAAAGTTGAAGTTGAAAAAGAAATACACGTAAGGCTAAAGTCCTTTTTTTTTACGTTGTGAAACGAGAAAACTTCCCTGGTATTTTATAAATGCTCTCTTTTGCTTTTTAGTTCTCTTCCAGTTGGGCCTGACCAGCTCTTGCTGAGAGGCACACAACTCAAAAATACCGAGTGGATCATCGGCCTCGTCATTTACACTGGATTCGAAACCAAATTCATGCAGGTAACATAGTCTACACTGACAACTTGTAATGCTTCTAGATTTTTCCTTCTGCCTCTAGGAAGCGAGGGAGTTTAGTATATCTCTTTTGAATCCAGCAGGCTCATTTCTGCTTTTTACTCTGAAATTTGAAGGGACATTCATATTCTTCCTCCAGTTTTAGATATTTCTTCTTCTTTTTTAAATATACTTTTATTGGTGCATTATAGTCTCACATTATAATGTAAATCATGTTGACAGTAACATACATGCACACAGCACTTGGTGGGCCCTCCTCCTGGTTCCCTCCAAATCCCCCTTTCCCTGTACAGACTAATGAGATTGACATTGGTATTTTCACATATGTACACAAAGCTGATGGTAGTAATTCCTTCATTGATTTTCACTCTTCCCCCTCCCCTTCCTCTAGACCATCATCCTGGCTCCACTGAGGTTTCTCCTCCATTATCTGAAGTCCCTCTGGTATCCCAATTACTCCCTAGCTTCTGAGTATGAGAGAAAACTTATGACCCTTCACTTTCTGTGATTGGCTAATTTCAATTAATATAATGTTCTCCAGGTCCTTCCATTTTCCTGAAAATGACATAATTTTGTTCTTTATTGCTGAGTAGAATTCCACTGAGCATGTGTCCCATCATTTTGTAATCCATTCATCTGTAGATGGACACCTTGGTTGGTTCTATAATTTGGCTATTGTGAATTGTGCTGCTATGAACATGGGTATGCATATATTACTATAGTTCTCTGATTTCAGCCCCTTTGGAAAGATACCCAGGAGTGGTATAGCCGGATCATATGGTGGATCCATTCCTAGTTTTCTGAGGAATCTCCACACTGATCTCCATAGTGGCTGAACTAGTTTGCAATCTTATCAACAGCGTAGAAGAGTTCCAATTTCCCCACATCTTCACCAGCATTTATTGTTTTTTTTTTGTTTTCTTAATGATTGCCATTATGATTGGGGTTAGATGGAATCTCAGTGTAGTTTTGATTTGCATCTCCTTGATTGATAATGATGTTGAACATTTTTTCATGTATTTATTGGCCATTTGTATCTCTTCTTTTGTGAAATGTCTATTTAGTTCAATTGCCTATTTCTTGATTGGGTTATTTCTCTTTTAGTGTAAAGTCTTTTAAGTTCTTTGTATATTCTAGATATTAGTCCTCTATCAAGAGATAACTGGAAAAGATCTCCTCCCATTCCATAGGCTTTCTCTTTAGCATCTTGATAGTTTCCTTTGATGAGCAGGAACTTTTTAGTTTTATACCATTCCATTTATTAATTCTTGTTTTAATTTCCTGAGCTTTGGGGGTCTGGTTGAGGAAGTTTCTACCTGTGCCTATATGTTAGAGTGTTGGACCTATGCCCTCCTCTAGTAATGTCAAAGTCTCTGGTATAACTTCCAGGTCTTTGATCCATCTCGAGTTGACTCCTATGCAGGGTGAGAGGTAAGGATTTAGTTCCATTTTTCTACAACTGGATAAGCAGTTTCCCCAACATCATTTGTTGAAAAGGCTGTTTTTTCTCCAATATATGTGTGTAGCACTTTTGTTGAAAATCAATTGGCTATAAGTGTGTGGATTTATTTCTGTATCTTCTATTCTGTTCCATTGGTCTATGTGTCTGTTTTTGTGCCAATACCATGCTGTTTTTATTACTATAGCTCTGTAGTATAATTTGAAGTCAGGAATTGTGATGCTTCCCACATGGTTATTATTATTGAGAATTGCTTTGGCTATTCTGGGTCTTTTATTTTTCCATATGAAATTTATGATGGATTTTTCTAGGTCTGTGAAGAATGACATTGGTATTTTGATAGAGATTGCATTTGACTCTGTAGATCACTTTTGGTAGAATGGCCATTTTGATAATATTTATTCTGCCTATCCAAGAGCAAGGGAGATCTTTCCGTCTTCTAAGATCTTCAATTTCTTTCTACAGTGTTTTATAATTTTCATTGTAGAGGTCTTTTACTTCTTTGGTTAGGTTTATTCCTAGGTATTTTATTGGTTTTGAGTTTATTGTGATTGGGATTGTTTTCTGGATTTTTTTCTCAGTGGATTCAAGGTTGGCATATAGAAAAGCTACTTTTTTTAGATTGATTTTGTGTCTTGCTACTTTGCTGAATTTGTTAATCAGCTCTAGTAGTCTTTTAGTTTATTTTTTTTCTTGGTCTTCTAAACAGGATCATGCCATCTGCAAATAGAGATAATTTCAATTCTTCTTTTATTATTTGAATTCTTTTGATATTCTTCTCTTGTCTTATTGTTCTGGCAAGAGTCTCGAGGACTATATTGAAAAGGAGTGGTGATAGTGGGCATCCTTGTCTTATTCCTGATTTTAAAGGGAGTTCCCACAATTTTTCCCCATTCAATATGATGTTGGCTCTGGGTTTATTGTATATTGCCTTAATGATGTTGAGGTACGTTCCTTGAATTCTGATTTTATGCAGTGTTTTTAACATGTATGGATGTTCAATTTTGTCAAATGCTTTTTCAGATTCTATTGAGATGATCATGTGATTTTTGTCCTTAGTTCTATTTATATGGCGAATAACATGTATTGGTTTGTGGATGTTGAACCAGCCTTGCATTCCTGGGATAAAACCAACTTGGTCATGGTGTACAGTTTTCTCGATGTGGTTTTGAATGAACATGGCTAGTATTTTGTTTAGAATTTTTGCATCTATGTTCATCAATGATATTGCTCTGTAATTTTCTTCTCTTTTTTTTTTTGCGGTACCGGGGATGGAACCCAGGGGCATTCTACCTCCAAGCTACACCCCCAGCCCTATTTTTTATACTTTATTTTGAAACCAGGACTCACGAAGTTGCGGAGGGCCTCACTAAGTAGCCGAGACTGGCCGCGAACCTGGATCCTCTGGTCTCCGCCTCCCAAGTACTAGGATTACAAGCGTGCACCACCACGCCCGGCCTAATTTTCTTCTCTTGAGGGTTCTTTGTTTGGTTTTGGTATTAAGGTGATACTGGCCTCATAGAAGGAGTTTGGAAGAATTTAATCTCTTTCTATTTCATGGAATAACTTGTGAAGTATTTGGTTTAGTTCTGTAAAGGTTTTGCTGAATTCAGCTGGGAATCTGGACCTGGGCTTTTCTTCGATGGCAAGTTTTTAATTGTTTCTATCTCTTTGTTTGCTATTGGTCAGATTAGGTTTTCTATATCTTCTTGGTTCAATTTAGATAGGTTGTATGTGTCTAGAAATCTGTTGATTTCTTCCATGTTTTCCAGTTTATTGAAGTATAAATTTTCAAAATAGGTTCTGATGATCCTCTGCATTTCCCCAATGTCAGTGGTGATGTCTCATTTTTCATTTCTGATTTTAATAATTTGGGTTGATTCTTTCTTTTGGTTAGGTTGGCTAAAAGTTTGTCAATCTTCTTAATCCTTTAAAAGAACCAGCTTTTTGTTTTGTTGATCCTTTGTATTGTTTTTTGTTCTCTATTTCATTGGTTTCTGCTCTGATTTTAATTATTTCCTGTCTTCTACTGGCTTTGGGATTAGACTGTTCCTGTTTTTCTAGGTCTTTGAGGTGTGTCATTAGGTTGTTTATTTGGTGACTTTATGTTTTTTTAATGTGGGTACTCAGTGCTATAAATTCTCCTTTTAAAACAGCCTTCAAAGTGTCTCATCGATTTTGGTATTTTGGTATGTCATATCTCTATTTTTATTTAATCCTAGGATTTTTTTTATTTCTCCCCTTGTTTCTTCTCTGACCCAGTTCTCATTCAAGAGTGTATCATTCAGTCTCCATGTATTTATGTAATTTCTTCTGGTCTTCCTGTTGTTGATTTCTACTTTCATTCCCTTGTGATTTGGGAATATTACATTTTTAAAAATTTTGCTGGTACTTTCTTTGTGGCCCAGAATGTGGTCTATTTTGGAGAAAGTTCTGTGAGCAACTGAGAAGAATGTGTATTCAACTGTTGTTGGTTTTAATATTCTATTTATGTCTAGTAGGTTCGTTTGGTTTATAGTGTTCTTTAGATCTGAAGAGTCTTTATTCATCTTTTGCCTGGAAGATTGATCTAGTTGTGTGTTGAAATCTCCCAATATTATTGTATTTGGGTCTACTTGAGACCTGATGTCCCGAAGAGTCTGTTTTATAAAAGTGGGTACACCCACATTTGGAGCATAAATGTTTACTATCATTATATCTTCTTGTTGGATTGTTCCTTTTATTAGTAAGAAGTGATCCACTTTGTCTCTTCTGATGTGTTTTAGTTTAAGTCTGTTTTGTTGGATATAAACGTTGCTACCCCTGCTTGTTTTTGGTTTCCATTTGAATGGTATACCTTTTTTCATCCTTTTACATTTAGCATATGGATATTTTTGGTTGTAAGGTGATTTTCTTGCACACGGTATATAGTTGGATTATGTTTTTTTATTCCACATTGCCAGTCTATGCCTTTTAATTGGGGAGTTTAGACCTTTGACAGTCAGTGCTATTATTGAGATATGATTTTTGTTTCTTGTCATTTTTAGTTCTTTTTTCTGGTTGATGTAATCTTATTTCTCCTTCGCTTAGTTACCAGGCTGCTGGTAGAGTTCATCCCTCCTTTGTTCTGGTATTTTCTTCTTTTTTCTTCTTTGTGCTTTATTTCTTTAAGTATTTTCTCTAGTGCTGGCTTGGTAGTCATGAATTCTTTTAGTTTCTATTTGCCTTGGAACATTTTTATTCATCAATTTTGAATGATATCTATGCTGGATATAGCAGTCTTGGTTAGAAGTTGTTTTCTTTTAGGGTCTGGATTACATCATAGCAGCCCCTCCTGGCTTTCATGACTTAGATTGAGAAGTCTGGAGTGATTCTTATTGTTTGGCACCTGAATGTCACCCATCCTTTTGTTCTCACTGCTTTTAAGATTCTTTCCTTGGCCTCTATGTTAGTCATTTTGATTATTGTGTGGTGTGGGGAAGTCCTTCTTTGATTTTGTCTTGTTGGTGTTCTGAATGTCTCCTGTACGTGGATGTACAAGTCTTTTTCTATGTTTGGAAAATTCTCTAATATTATTTCTCAGTAGAAGTTTCTGATGCTTGGTTTGTACTTCTAGACCTTCTTCAATGCCTATTATCCATGTTAGGTCTTTTCATATTATTCCATATTTCTAGGATGTTTAGGTCGTGTTGATGTATTGTCTTCTCTATAATGTTGACTGTGTTTTCAGTTTTGAACGAACTGTCTTCCAAGAGTGGTACTCTGTTTCCTGTGTGGTATGGCCTGCCAGAGGTGGTTTCCATTGCAGTCTTTAATTCATTTATTGACTCTTTCATTTTGCTCAAAGCCTCTTTTTGGTTCGTTCTTAAGGTCTCAATTTCTCTATTGATATGCAATTTCATTTCCTGTACACTTTCTCTGAGGCCTTTGATCATATTGAAGATCAAAATTCGGAATTTTCTTTCTGGCCTTTCCTGCATGTGACCTCTCTTGTTGTTGAGTCGTGGGAGTTTATTGTTTCCTCACTGTTCTTCATTCTCATGTTTTCAGAGTTCCTAGGTTTGTATTTCTGTTGTCTTGGCATCATCTTCCTCTTTGTGTGTGAGTCCTGTGTCTATTTGTTATCCTTTTATAATAAAGTCTATGCTGGGGCTATATATTTGCCTCTACAAATCTGTCTTATATAATCAAACTTTTGAGTCTGTCCCCCAGAGCCTCTTTAACAAGATACAGTTCTTAGTGCAGGCAAACAGGAGTCTCTGATTGGCTGCAGGCTGCTGTGCTCTCCAGGCCCAAACTCCATAGGGCCAGAGGCTATGATGTTCCGTTCAGAGCCTGCAACCTACTGGTTGGGATTAATGCCCCACAGACATCACTGCTGCTCTGCTGATTATGAACCTGTGAAATTGCAGAGCACTGACCTCCGGCCTCTGTGGCCAGTGGGCCTAAGCTCAGCAGGGCCAGAGATTGCTATGTTCTGAGCTTGTGTCCTGGCTTGCTGAGCTTTGATGGCCACTGATCTGCTGGTTATGATCACGTGGAGCACTGTTAGTTGCTGGCATGCATGCATGCCAGGCACAGACTCTGCCGTCGGAGAGAGTGTTGAGTTTCCAGCCTGTATCTGTGATCATATGAACCCCTGCTGGCCTCTGGTCTCCCTGCTTTCAGGGCCCAATCTCTAGCAGGGAGAAAGTGTACCATCCTAACCCTCGGGCTTGGGTGGCTCAGTTATTTAGCCCCAGGAATACCGCTGCTGCTCTGGGCTGCTGTCATCACGTGAGACCTTGTTTTCCTCTGCCCTTGGTGCTTGTAGCTCCCCAATTCGGCTGGGTGGCAGTTTCTAGCTTTCTGAGCCTGAGACTTGGTAGGCTGAGTTATTTGACCCCATAGACACCGTGGCTGCTGTCCTGTGGTGATCGCTGGAGACCCTGCAGGGGCGCGGTGTACTGCTGACTCTTGGTCCAAATTTCCCAAGGGGTTGTCTGCTAATTCATGTTTCTGCTGTGTCTGACTGTAGCCCCCACCCTCACCTCCACAGATGTGATTTGTAAACTCTCAGACCCCAGGAGTTTGTTCATTGTCATGTAAGTCCCTGTGTTTGCACAGGGCGGTCTCCGTCTGGGACGACTTGTTAACTCACGGTCTTGAGGAGTGCTGCTTGGATCCTTGCAGCTGCAGGATCTAGCTGGGTCTCCTGGGTAGTCAGGTCTTTGTCAAGTGTGGAGAGAAAAGTGCGACTGCTTTTGATGATGGTCTGTAGTCAGTGGCTCCACAAGTTTCTGCTGTTTCTTTGCTGGAGTTGGTCTCTGGGAGCTGCTGGTCCCAGCAGCCTCCAGCCTGGCGCAGGCTCGGCAAGATTGCGACACCGCCGCTCTCTAGATATTTCTTCTGATTTTAAAAATTATCGCTCATCCAACATTTATTATCTATGACACAATTGTCCTTTTTTAACACTATGGTTCTCCTTTTTTGTCTTTTGTTTTGTGCGTGTGCGCGTGTCCGTGCGCATGTGCTGTCCCTACAGAACAACGTCAAGTTACATCTCAAGAGGTCGAAAGTGGAGAAGGTCACGAACGTGCAGATCCTTGTTTTGTTTCTGCTGGTCTTTGTCATGTCCGTGGTGAGCTCTGCGGGGGCCTTGTTCTGGAACAGAGAGAACCAGTCAAACCTTTGGTACATAAGGAAGAGCGGTGAGCATGCAGGGGGTGGCCAGTGCCACCCTTGGAGCTTGTTATGCTTTTAAAAGTGGCTTTCAAGACTTGTTTCCATGTTTTTGTTTAAGAAGGAGGGCACTTATTCTAATTTACTCTTGCAGGTGCATTTTTTTTTAAAGAAACTGATTTTGAATGAGTACTTTTGTTTTTAAGTTTTGTTTTGTTGTTTATTTTTCTTTTTGGTACTAGGGATTGAACTCAGGGGCATTCTACCTTTGAGCTACACCCCCAACTGTTTTTATTTTGAAAAAGGTTCTCACTAAGTTGCTGAGGGTCTCCCTACGTTCCTGAGGCTGGCCTCGAACCTGAGATCCTCCTGTCTCAGGCTCCCAAGTACTGGGATTACAGGCTTGCTCCACCATGCCTGGTTATGAATTAGTATTAGTAACAGAATATTCCTGTTTGGAGCACGTGGTGGAGCACAACTGCTTATTACATCTTGAGCCAGGGTTCCACAATCCTTCTTGGAAGCATGTCCCCAGTGACCTAGGACCTCCCGCTAGGCCCCACCTCCTAAAGGTTGCATAACCTCCCATAGCACCAGCCTGGGGGCCAGGCACATGGGCTTTTGTGGGGGCATTCTACACCCAGACTTTAGCACCATCTTATTTTGGACCAAACATAAAAACTTACAAAATTTACTGGTATTTCTATTTCTACGAAATATGCCAAGTTCTCTATACCATAGGAATAGTCTCTTCTTTCCTTTCCTGTCAGAGTTTTTGAAAGAGGAGGTGACTCATAGTTTCTATTTCCTGTTCACTCTTGGGCCCATGTCAAAAGTAGCTATGAACACATGACCATTGCTTCTCTGGCGTCTGGTGGCTGACACTGGATTGGCAAACTACTGCCTAATGGCCTGCTGCTTGTTCTTGTGAATAAAGTTTTATTGAAACACAGCCACGCTTGCTTGTTTTTGCACTGTCTGAGGCTGTCTTCACAGCACAATGGCAGAGTTGAGTATCTGTGAATGAGGATGGTCAGCAAAGCCTGAGACATTCACCCTCTGGCTGTTACTGAGGCTGTTTCCTGCCCCCAGCCTACAAAGTCAAGTCAAACCTCCTCCAGCAGGGCGCACCAGGACATTTACTACCTGGCCCATCCCATGGCGTGATTCCCACCTCCCCCTTAGCGCTTACTCTCCCCTAAGAGAGGGCGGCTGGCTTTGGCGTGTCGTTTAAGACTTTTCTGTCCACAGGCTGTTCCATATCTCCAGACCTTTGGTCCAGTGCTCTTTCAGCTTCAACCGCACCTCTGGTCCCTCCTTGCCTGAGTCCCTGCACTCCTCATTCAGGCCAAGATGAGGCATTGTCTCCTCCAGGGGCATCTCCTGTGTCTTCCTTCCCTCCACTCTTCACTCAGGCATCCTCTCTGGCATCTGTTATACTATCTTAGGAGAGTTTATGCCAGTTTCATGGTCTGTGATTATTTTTCATTTAATCCCCCCCCACTTAGATTGTGAGGTTTTGAGGACATAAATCATTGTACCTTTATTTTTTTGTTGTTGTTTCTCTCTTTTTTTTTCATCGTACCTTTAGACCTCCAAGAACTGTGCCTTTTCGTGACAGGAACTCAGTAATTAATTGATTGACTATAAGAAATAATAGTCAATCAATAAGAAACAGAACTCTATAGTGTTCTGGTCCAGTCCTCAATTTACCAGAGTGAAACTGAGATTCTCTATGTTTACCAAGAAGTACAGAGGAAGTGAGTAAATTTCCTGGAGTAAGAACCTAGAATTCGCTCCACACCACATCGATCTGCCCAGGATACTCTAGTTCAAAGGAAGAAAAGGACATTGAGTGATTAAAGTTATATCTGTATCTTCAGCAATTAATAAGCCTGGCAAAGCACTGAAGATTTTGTCTTGGCTTCCCTGTCCACATAATGGTCATAGTAACATCTGCCTCTCGTTTTCTTAAAGGATTGACTTATAAACATGAAATAAATGATGTAGTAAGTATGAAACCATAATCATGGCAAACAGGGGAAAGCTAGAACGCTCAAGATGAGAGAGCCTGAACACACGTGAGAGTGAACCCGACTTCACTTTTAAGTAGATGAGTTTAGAAATGTAGATTTCGTTCCAGTTGTCCTGAATTATAGGTACGCTTTCTTTCAAGAAAAATGAAGCTAAGATTCGAACTTACAAATGAAAATTACTGTTTAAAATTACTTGTTTATATGGATTTGTGTTGAATAAAATCCATCCTCTTTACCAAGTAATTTGTGTTTAGTTCTTTCCAGTTATATCCCTTTCCCATGTACTGCAGCTATGCAAACTTAATGCATGACTGAGATGCAAGGCTTTAGAAAGAGACATATAAGTCACAGTGTGTACCCTGAGCACTTTCTGAAGATTTTAAAGTCACTTTCTGTGAAATCAGGTTGAATTCTTAGAGGAAAATTAGTGTCCCAAATACACTGCCTCGCTGGGCACGTTGGCACACGCCTGTAATCCGAGTATTTGGGAGGCAGGAGGATTATAGGTTTGAGGCCAGCCTCAGCAATTTAGTGAGACCCTCAGCAACTTAGCAAGACCCTGTTTAAAAATTAAAACAGATAAAGAAATAAGAACTGGAAGTATACCCCTGGGTTCAATCCCTTGTACCAAAAAAAATTAAAAATAAAAATAAAACATGCCTCTTCAAAAATTGAGTGCATCTATAGATTTTAAAACTATTAGATTTACCTCTTTTTTGGCCTCACTTCCCTTCTTTCCTTGATTTATAAAAATCACAACTATACACATATACTTAGTTTCCCCAATGCTGTTTCTTATCTCTCGGACTTCACCCCTCCTGTTCTTTCCAGCAGGACCATCCTCCTCATTCCCGTTCTCTCATCTCCTGCAAGCTCTGTGCACCTCTTCTGAGATCCACTCTGGGATGTCATCTTCAGCACTGTTGTTGCCCTGCTCGACAGTGGGCGCCACCGTGGAATTCCTCATGCCGTCTTTACTGACCCATCTTCCTTCCTCAGTCTGCCTCCTAAGCTCCCTGATGAATCCTGAACCGCAGTGCTTCCCACACTCCATACTGCATAGCTGCTGTTTGACTCATTAAAAAATATTTGTCTGTGTGGGGTATGGTGGCGCACACCTGTAATCCCAGTGCTTGAGAGGATGAGACAGGAGGATCGCAGGTTTGAGGCTAGCCTTAGCAACTTAGCAAGACCCTGTTTCAAAATAAGAAATAATTTAAAAAAGGGCTGGAGGTGTAGCTTGGAGGTCTCACAAAGTTGTGGAGGGCCTCACTAAGGAGAGAGAGAGAGAGAGAGAGAGAGAGAGAGAGAGACAGGGAGAGAGCTGAGGCTGGCTGCGAACCCGGATCCTCCGGTCTCCGCCTCCCAAAGTACTGGGATTACAAGCGTGCGCCACCACACCCGGCTTGGGTCCACTTTTAATAGCAATTGTCATGGAGAAAATCCCCCCGTTCTCACACAGCGGCCATGCAGGCGGGGATGCAGGACGCTGTCATCCGGAGGGGTGACATGACTCCTCTGGTTCCCTCCGCAGATTCCAGCAACTACAGCTTCGGGTTTGACATACTGGTGTTCATCATCCTGTACCACAACCTCATTCCCATCAGTCTGCTGGTAACGCTGGAAGTGGTGAAGTTTATTCAGGCCCAGTTTATAAACTGGGTGAGTATTAAAATCAGAAATTAAAAGCAAATTCTGTCTTGAGCCAGGGCTTTTGTTTGCTCTCTGAGAATCCATGTAACTAATGAGTCCTTGGGATGGGGCTAGGGCGACCAGCGGGCCAGGAGAGCTCTCGACAGGAAAGACAAGCATCGCTGTGGATGTGGCTCCGCTCTGCCCCGGCCTCTGTGTTAATCCTGCGGACAGCATTTCTTCATATATTTATTTTTTTTTAGGTGATAAGAAAGATTTAAGGGCTAGTGGCTTAGGAGCTAGTGTAGCAAGAGTAAAGGTTACTTCATTAGAATTTGAGACACTCAGAAGAGGAGGAGGAGGGTCTGTTCAGAAGCGTGGCCAGTCTAGAATCACTTCCACTGAGGACAAGGTTCCGTACATGACGGCCGTGGACTGACTCTCGTCAGCAATTCTTCGTATGCTGGGGGCTGAATGAGTTTCCCTGTTTTAATGTGGTGGTTGCGATGTTTAATTGTATCTTTAAATATTTCTCTTTGAAATAAAATTATTGCTAAATGCCACCTATTAAGAATGTCCTCTCAGTGTGGCACTGGATGGCTGTCATCTGAAGGAGAACACTTCTTTTTTTTTGATGGTGGGGCTGGGGATAGAACCCAGGACCTTAGCATGCCATGCCACACTGAGCGACACCCCTCCCCTAACCTGGGAATAATAGTCTAACTGCCCCAGTGAGACCGGGTGCTTTCTCAAGTGTTTTCACTAGAGGGCCCTGAGAGCCAAGCTCTAGCTCCTATTTTATACAGGTAGTAGCTGAGGCAGAGATGTTGATTAACTCACTCAAAGTCCACAGCGTGGATGAGGCAGAGCCAGGGATTTGAAAGCCAAATCTTTCAATCCCAGATCCCCAAACACAGAGGCACTGCCTCTCCTGAGCGGATTCTCCTAACCTATGGGGAAAAACAATATATTGGTTTAATGTAAATCTTCTCTACCCTCCGTGTGAATTCTTTCTAAATGTCAGTCACATAGAAAGAACAGTGGCAGTGTAGCCTTCCTGGAGAGATTTTGAGCCTAGGTATGATTCTTGTTTGGGATATATATATATATATATATATATATATGTATATATATTTTTTTTCATTTTTTGCAGGATGAAGATATGCATTATAAAAGAAGCAATCTTCATGCAATGGCCAGGACATCCAATCTTAATGAAGAGCTTGGGCAGGTGAGAGACTTTTCAGGGACTGGCAGTGTGATCGAAGCTTAAAAGAAGAAGGCTCTAGGGAGAGAGCTCATGCAAATCAAAACATCAGAGTGAGCACAGGGATAGTTCACACTGACACATGTGGAGCCAGGTGGAAATGTATAAGCATACTTAGTTTGAAATGTTGATAATGTTATTAGTTATGGTAATAATACTGCTTCATGGGTAATCAATAATACTGCATCATGCATAATTGATACTATTGCCTCATGGGTAATTGATAATAGTGCATCATGAATAATTGATAATAGTACATCATGGGTAATTGATAAATTGCATCATGAGTAATAATGCTGCATCCTAAGTAACTGGTAATACTGCATCATGGGTAATAATACTGCATCATGGGTAATTGATAAGTGTATTATGTTTAAGTAGAATAGACCTAATACAGGTTATTATGTGTTTATGGAAGAATGGAAGAGCTAGAGGAGAAGGTAGGGAAGGCTACTGTTGGCTCTCAGGTGTGCAGTTAACTCAGCCCTTTTTATTTTTATTTTGAAACAGGGTTTCACTAAGTTGCTGAGGCTGGCCTCGAACCTGTGATCCTCCTATCTCAGCCTCCCAAGGACTGGGATTACAGACATGCGTCACCATGCCTGGCTTCTTTTTCTACTTTCAATGGTAAATCTTTGTTCCTCTTCACAATATAAACCTCTTGTTTTAATTTAATTTGGTAACTCATTTCTGCTAGTTTAAAATTTCTTTAGAGTTGCAAGTAATGTTTTAAAAATATCTTCTGCATCTGTAGCTATATCTCCTTTTTTTTTTCATCTCATGTATCTTAACACATACGCTCCCCTCTCCTTAAGAATGTTCATAGAATCTATATTAATGGTCCTTTAGGGAATCAGATTTTGGATTTATTCATTCTTTCTACTGTTATTGATTTCATTCATGTTAGTATTTTATCCTCACTAATTCCTTCAGCTAGTCTCTTTAGAAGTTTTTCTGTATTTTCTTAAACCAAGCCTTAAGTTCTTTTGCTTTAAGCTTTTCACATTTACCAAGTATTTTCGTACATTTGCTTCTGCTCAGAGCTTTGACTGAAACCTCTCATTTTGCAATGGAGATTTTTCCCTTCGCACTCTACTTTGTCCTTTCCAGTTTGTTTTTCTCTTGGCTCTAAGTGCTTCTTAATTTCCAGTTAAAGTTTGGGATCCCTCCCCCCTAGTTTTTAGTTTTATTAGCTTGCAATGAACAAATATGACTTATGCAACTTCTCTTTAATAATTTTGTTCATGACTTATTTGTGGCCAATTGCATCATTGATTCTTGGAAAGGGCATTTTAAAATATGCATTTTTCTTTTCTATATCTACTAAATCAATTTTTTATGCATCCTATTTTATTTATTCAGATCTGAAAGAATCTGAAGTTCTAAAAGAAGTGCTCTGAAGCCGGGCGTGGTGGCGCATACTTGTAATCCCAGTACTTAGGAGGCTGAGACCAGAGGATCGGAGTTCGCGGCCAGCCTCAGCTACTTAGTGAGGCCTCCGCAACTCAGTGAGACCCTTTTTCAAAATAAAGAACAAAGATAGGACTGGGGGTGTAGCCTGGAGGTAGAATGCCCCTGGGTTCAATCCCCAGTACCGCAAAAAAAAAAAAAACCAAAAGATAAATGCTCTGAATTTTCTGAAGTATTATTTACTTTCAGTTCTCTTGTTTTATGTATAGCATTTACTTAGGTTTTGTTTGGCTCATACACATTTTTAATTGTCATATCTTCTTCATAAAAGTTGACTTTTACCGTTACTCGACATTTCTTTTTCTTCCTTCTATACCCCCAGGCTCCCCCCTTTTTTGTGGTACCGGGGATTGAACCTGGGAGCATTCTACTTCCGGGCTACACCCCCAGCCCTATTTTTTTTATTCTTTATTTTGAAACAGGGTCTCACTAAGTTGCGGAGGGCCTCACTAAGTAGCTGAGACTGGCCGCGAACCCAGATCCTCCTGTCTCAGCCTCTCAAGTACTGGGATTACAAGCGTGCGCCACCACGCCCAGCTTCCTCTTTTTGGTTTTGAAACAGGGTCTCCCTAGGTTGCAGAGAGTCTCCCTGCTTGCTGAGGCTGTCCTTGAACCTGTGATCCTCCTGTATCAGGCTCCCAAATACTGGGATTACAGGCGTACACCACCATGCCAGGCCTCAACATTTCTCTTTAACATGTTTTGTACTGTAAACTTTTATACCTGCTTTGTTGTTAATGTTACCATTCCTGCTGCTCTTTATTTTTATTTACTGTATCTTTTCCATCCCTAATTTTCCTTTGAAAAGTCACACTGCTTAAATATATTTTTATATGTCTGTGTATACATGTTATGAGTGATAGAGTTTTATTAACCTAACAGTAAGTTTGATTAATAGTGTGCTTTTATTGATAGTATGCTATGGAATATCATAGCATTAAAGTTGTAAACAAATACTATGGGATAGAATACTATAGGATAGTTGTAAACAATATTATGTAAGTGTAAGTGACCAATTGGAAGAAAGAAAGTGACCTGTGTAACCCACGAACCAATCAGAAGAAAGGTAAACAATCCAGCCACGACTACACAGAAAGACCCTATTTAAAGAAGGACCCCAGACCAGCAAAATGCGAGTGAGGCGAGCGATTGGCACTGCACCACGCCACGACCGACTCACTCCCTGGAGCCCTGTCACCCAGGGGGATAAGCCTGAAGTGACCCTTGATCCTCCGGCACCACGGCCCCTGTTCCTGCAGGGAGAAGATAAGCCCCTTTGGCTTGTCTCTGACTCGGAGCTCTGGAGACCCGCAAGTCGCTCCCCTGGAACAGGACCAGCGAAGACGAGCAGACCACAGTCAGCAGCCAGAACCTCCCGTTTCCCAGGCTGGACTTTGAACTGATAGTGAATTGTGTGAATGTGAACTTAAAATTTGTGTGTGCTTTGACTCCTTGTTTGACCAAAGTCCGCCAGGGATAGACTTGAACCTTGTGTGGTGATTACCCCTTCTGCTTTATGATCAATAAAGCTGACATGTGGAAAGACACAAGTCGTGCATGTTCCTGTTTTGCAACACGGAACGCCCCCGACAAGAATATCTAAAGTTAACCAGGATTCCTCTCTTCTTCCCAGATACCCCAAAGGTCTTGAAACTGTTGAACTCCACGTTGCTTTGGGTTGCTTGTTGGACAGAATTTCCATTGGCCCTTAGAAATGAGCAGTGCAGTTGTGAACATAATTCAAATGGCTTTGCTTTTGCATTTTGTTTTCATCTATTGATCGATTGATCGAGTGATCTATCTAATATTTTTAAGGTATCTTTGATGAATTTTCTTGTGTCAGGAGAATAAGCTTAGACTTGTGATTTTCTTGGGCTTGATGGCTTAAAGTTGATTGTGCATATTGTTGAAGACAGAATTCTTATGGGCCGAGTTTCTTTCTAGAAAATTCACATATTTTGAGGATTTAGAGAGAAAGGAACTTCATTTTGTGTCTTTGCTATGGAAGTATGTTGTAAACTTAGATGGTTTATCATGCTTGCTTTTTCTCTGTTTAGGTCAAATACTTATTCTCTGATAAAACAGGGACCCTGACTTGCAACGTCATGGTCTTTAAGAAGTGCACCATCGCAGGCATCGTGTATGGGTAAGTGTTTCCATCGCCATACTCTGTTGGAAAATCTCATTTTTTCCTTAAAATGAATTAGCTTTTATTTACTCCAGCACTTGTGAGAATTTCTATTTTTTTAATTTAGTGCATTGTAATTAAACATCATATTAGGGAATACAGTGATAGAAAAATATGTGCACACAATTCTTGGAGCACTTCCCACAGGGTCCCTGCCCCTCCCTCTTCCCCCCCATACTTGTCTTTGAGATCGGAATTGGTAATTTTGTATACATACCTAACATTATTTCAACTGTTATACTCCTTATGTCTTCATTCCCCCTCCTCCCTTTCCTGAACCCCCTCAGTCTCTCCGTTGGAGTCCCTGCTCTTCTACCTGATGTTACCGTTATTTCCAAATATCTTTCTAGCTTCTACATACAAGAGAAAACATACATCTACTCATTTTTTTTGAGACTGGCTAATCTCGCTTAGTGTAATATTCTTGAATTCCATCCACTTTCCTGCAAATGGTGTGATTTTTGTTCTTCTTTATGGCTGAGTAAAATTCCATTGTGTGTATATACCAAAGTTTTGTGATCCAGTCATCTGTTGACAGACACCTGGGCTGGTTTTGTAATTTGGCTATTATAAATTGTGCTGCTATGATTACAGTTCCTTTGGAAAGCTGCCGAGGAGCGCTATCGCTGGGTCATATGGTGAATCCATTCCCAGTCTTCTGAGAGATCTCCACACTGATCTCCATAGTGGCTGTACTAGTTTGCAGTCCCACCAACAGTGTAATAAGGAATTTCTAACACTATAGCCGTATCTGCATGAGACTGAAACTTAAAATGGCCTAAATAAAAACTTACAATTGTTAAAAAGTATGGCTTCTGTCTGCTTTTATGCGTGGTTAGAATTTCTGAGGAGTTCTATACTGGTGGTCTTGTAACACATTTCTTTCTGCATTTTTCCATAGAGACTATTCAGACACAAGGGATGATGGTGCAGGAAAATTCAGGTATAAACAACCTTCTTTTCTGCTTTTCCCTTGTTCCTGTTCCCTGCAGCCAACTTTTATGAGTACTGAGCAACAGGCACGCCACACCTCCCTCAGGGTCAGACCTCACAGGGTAGCTTCCAGAAAGCTCCCTGGATAGGGATTTTCCATATGACATTCAAAAAACCTAGAATATAACCTTTATTGCTTTTGTAGTTACTCTGTCTCAAATTGCTTAGAACTACAGGTTGAGTATCTTTTATCTGAAATGCTTGGAACCAGCAATGTTTTAGATTTTGGATTTTTTAAAATATTTGCATATTCATAATAAGATATCTTGGGGCTGGGACCCAGTCTAAGCACAAAACACATTTATGTTCCACATACAACTTATGCACATAGCCTGAAGGTAATTTTACACAATTTTTGACTGACACATAACTATTATGCACATTTAAGGGGTATAGTGTGATATTTTAATACATATATATTATGTGTAACGATCAATTAAGGTAACTAAGTACATTCATCTTTCAAACACTTGTTTCTTTGTGTTGAGAGCATTCAAAATCCTTTCTTCCAGCTATTATGAAATATATAATAAATTATTGTTAGCTATAGTCACCCTACTGTGCTAGTGAACACCAGACCTTAATTCTCTTAGATGTGTTTTATACAATATTTTTGATAGTTTTGTGCATGAAGGAAAGTTTTGTGGTTTGGAATTTTCCACTTACGGCATCACATTAGTGCTCAGAAAGTTTTAGATTCTGGAGCCTTTCTGATTTTGGATTAGACATCCTGAGCCTGAATTCAGATTTTAATACACGGCTAGGCGTATCTAAGGCCATTTTGCAACTTGAGGCCTGGGATTATGTATCATTTGACAGAACTTTGCTGTAGCTCTGTAGACTCTTTAGGTACAATCCTTCTGTAAGCAGAAGATGGGACTATGTATTTAATGTAGGTCCCTTTGATTATTGACTAAGGCCATCAGGAACTTGTTGTCAAAAATAACCTCTCCTGCTCTTCCAT
Organism: Glis glis; assembly: GCA_004027185.1. Taxonomy (NCBI): domain Eukaryota; kingdom Metazoa; phylum Chordata; class Mammalia; order Rodentia; family Gliridae; genus Glis; species Glis glis. Next base: position 29,419 of record PVJS01005927.1, on the reverse strand, counting down.
ACAGTAGGTTACCTTCTTCCAGTGAGTTCAGTGACCCCAAGTTATTGGAAAACTTTGAGAATGGCCATGTAAGTATTTTTTCCACTCTTAAGTTTGTACCACGATGCTATATAACTTTAAAACATACATATATATGTATATGTATATGGTTTCCTAAAAGGAATACAGTTTTATGAACCCAGGAAGAGAGAGAGTCTTGGAAAAAAACTTTTGACATACCAATGAAACAGTTTTGATACAAAAGGAATTTTTGTTCCCATATCATAAGCTAAGCACTTAGTACTTGTGGATTAAAACATTAAACAAGACTGTTCTGCCATGCAGTTACCTGTCAACTCTGTCTACGTTTTTATTTTTGCGGTACTGGGGATTGAACCCTGGGGCGTTCTACCACCGCGCTACACCCCCGGCCCTATTTTTTATACTTTATTTTGAAACCGAGTCTCATGAAGTTGCGGAGGGCCTCACTAAGTAGAGAGAGAGACAGGGAGAGAGGGGGAGAGAAAGAAAGGGAGAGAGAGGGAGAGAGAGAGCGTGTGCTGAGGCTGGCCGAGAACCCGGATCCTCTGGTCTTCACCTCCCAAAGTACTGGGATTACAAGCGTGTGCCACCACGCCCGGCAACTCTGTCTACTTTCAATAATGTGGTTTTATTGTATTGCACACTATAGATATTTTTACTTATCTATTCCAACATATTGATTGGCTTGATGTGAAATCTTGACCTTCTAAAAAATTAAAGTGATCTTTTAAAGCATGCATCTATACATGATTAAAATCTTTCTGAGGACTGGAACCATACCTAAGATAAAATCCAAACTCACCACTCTTTAGATAAAATCCAACCTTGTTCTTTGTCACTACTCCCTCCTCTCAGGATGCTAACGTCACACTTGCCTAGAAGCTCCGCGAATGTGCAAAGCAGCTCCTGCCACAGGGCCTGTGAATGTGCTGTTCCCCCATGTCAAGTCCATGCCACCGGCACAGCGACTATACAAACAGAGAAGGAACTTATTTGTTTGGATCTTAATTTACATATCATTTCCTCAGCCATCATTTCCTAACCACCTCTCTGAAATAGGCTCCTCCTTCCTCTGTCACAGGCCTTATTGTGTACTCTAGCTTTAGGAATCTGTCTCCCCAAAGAGGATCGAAGTTCTAAGACGGCAGGGCCATCTTGCGCCCTGTGGTCTTCCCAGCCTCCTCCACTGACCCTGACTCAGCGCCCACCCTACAAACACATTTTGAATGTGTATTATGCTTCCTGGCTGGTGCCTGACTTTGTATGTTGCTGAGACCAAACCTCAGTTGATTCAAGTTGCAGATTAAGTATAATTCTTGGGTCGCCGGTGTTGGCAGAGACTCACCACCTCTGTGCCTCTTTCTAGCCCTCAGAAATGTACATAAAGGAGTTTCTTACCCTGCTGTGTGTGTGCCATACGGTTATTCCTGAGAGGAATGGAAATAATATCATCTACCAGGCCTCCTCCCCAGGTAGGTGTTACGTGCAGGAGAGCAGGTCTCTCACTGTGTCTGGCGGGTGTGGAGGCCTCAGGAGAAGAGGGTGCTGCCGCTGGACCCCCATCGCTCCTGCCTTCCCCGGGGTTTTCACAGGTCAGGATACACCGGGGAGTCCATAGCCCTGGGGCTCCTGGCCCCAAAGACTGTCACAAAGAGGCTGGGGCAGGCTCTCGGACCTGGGGGCTGAGCAGCACCATTTGGTCTGAACCAGAAATCAAACAGAGATAAATTTAAAGCCCTGCAACATCTTATGTGGTGCCATTAACGGCACTGAGAACAAACAGGAGCAATATGAGTAGTAGTACCATCAGCCTGATAAAATCTTAGCCCAACTGAAAGAGGCCCTGTGTAACCAAGTGTCCTCTTTCATGAATACTCTGGTACCTAGAAGGACAGATATGTGCACTTGGATCAAAAAAGCCAAGTGTAGAAAAATGACATGATACTTTAGTGCCAGAGAATGGAAATCTGTGTGTTAATGAAATTTGATGTTAATATACTTGCTCGATGCCTATTAATACAGATGATTTGTTGACAGATGAAGCAGCTTTAGTGAAAGGAGCAAAAAAACTTGGCTTTGTTTTCAAGACGAGGACACCATACTCTGTCACCATAGAATCTGTGAGTAGGACCCTGCGCACTCTTATTTTTTATTAATCCTTTTATTGGTCCACTATAATTACACATCATAGTGAGATTCACAGTGAGACAAACATACGTGCGCACATTACTTGGTGTGTTTTCCTCTGCATCCCACCCTGCTACTACCCTCCTCCCTCCCTGTACATGTTAGCGAGATTGGGAGTGATCCCTTCATATGTGGACATAACATTATTTGAACTGTTTCCTTCCTCAAGGCTCCTTTTCTCCTCCACATCTCCCTCCCCCAATCCCCTTCCACTCTTCTACTGGTCTCTCTCCTCATTTATCTGAAGTCTCTTTTGTTTCCTATTTTCTCTTTGGCGTCCACATATGAGAGAAAATATATGACCCTTGACTTTCTGAGACTGGCTGATCTCAGCAGAATATTCTCTTGTTTCATCTGTTTTTTTTTCCTGCAAATGACATAATTTCGTTCTTCTTTAGGGCTGAGTAAAATTCCACTGTGTGTATATTGCCACATTTTCTTTATGCATTCATCTGTTGATGGGCACCTGGGCTGCTCCACAACTTGGCTACAGTGGATTGTTGTGCAATAAACATGGGTGTGATTGTACCACTATAGCATTCGGACCCTCATTCTTCTGGAATACTCTTCAGTGCTTCACATGTACCTGCTTTTCCAGAGAGGGACAGGTGTACTGTGGTTCAGAGGAGGAGCGCTGGCACACCTGAGGTTTCTTCCCCTGAGCCATTGTTCCCAGGGGCTTTCCTTCACCTCTCCACGTTCGCTCCAGTTTCATTGTGCATGACGTAGGGTCCTTGTGGAGATCAGACGAGTTCATCTATGTAAAGTACTTGGATTAGTGTCTGGCACATAGAAAGTACATAATTCAAGTGAGCTATTTTAAAGAGCCAGAACCACCGGACCTTCGAGAAATGGATTGTGTTTTTCTATGAGGAGTTAACATGGTTTAAACTATTTTGGGTGAATTCTGTTGATATACTGATTTTTTCTTTTTTTGGTATATAGTCCCTTTTCTGTTTTGATAACCATTCACCACAAGCCTTTGCTATTTTGTGGAGAAAATCGAAGTAATGCAGACATGGTGGCCAACACACTGAAGTTGTTTTTTCTTTCTTTCTTTTTTTTTTTTTTTTGCGGTACCGGGGATTGAACCCAGAGGTGTTCTACCTCCGAGCTACACCCCTGGCCCTATTTTTTATACTTTATTTTGAAACCGGGTCTCACGAAGTTGCGGAGGGCCTCACTAAGTAGCTGAGGCTGGCTGCGAACCCAGATCCTCCAGTCTCCGCCGCCCAAGTACTGGGATTACAAGCGTGCGCCACCACGCCCAGCTTTCTTTCTTTTTTTTTTTTTAACCAGTAATGATGGCTAGGGATGTTTGCTAGACATTGAGTCCTTGGTGGAAAGGGCTGATGAATTCATCTTTACATCTATGGTACCTAGCACATGGATAACTCTGAAATTATTTGAAATTGTGCACTGCCATAGTGGTGATGCTAGGAGCGGATAGATTCAGAGATGAATTGATCTTGGCTACAGGAATTCAAGAGGCTATAACTGGAAAACTTAGAAAAGAAAGCACCACTGACATAAAACTTCATATATCGCATGCCACTGCTTACTGTTATCCATCTCTTCAAATTAAGTATTAAGCTTTTTTTGTGTGGTACTGGGGATGGAACCCAGGGGCATTCTACCTCCGAGCTACACCCCCAGCCCTATTTTTTATTCTTTATTTTGAAACAGGGTCTCACTAAGTTGTGGAGGGCCTCACTAAGCAGCTGAGGCTGGCCGCGACCTGGATCCTCCTGTCTCAGCCTCCCAAGTACTGGGATTACAAGCGTGCGCCACCACGCCGGGCTCAGTATTAAGCTTTTAATTTAATCTGTGCAATTTAGTGAAAAGATTTATTTGTTCTGCCATTACTATCTGAAGATTGTCTCTTTACTACATGTACCCCTGACACCTGAAGGTATTTAGAAAATGTTTCTAATAGTATTAATTTTAGATTGAAAAGAGAGGTGCTCCTTTCCTAAACAATTGCCCTTAAGAAACATGCTGATAATACTGTCCAGGTTGCAAACAATGCACGTATCAGAGGAGCTCGCCATCATCTATCTCATCAGACTTGCAAGAAAATTTTTATTTTGAAAAAGATGTGTGTTTTGAGGGTAAAACGTATTCTAAATGTCTGGGGGAGTAGATTATTTTGCAAGATGAATACATTTTCCTCAGGTAAAAATGTGTATCGTCTTGTCTCCCTGTAGGTAGGAGAGAAACACACTTTTGAAATCCTTAATATCCTGGAGTTTTCCAGGTAAGTTACCTTTCCAGACAGTTCATGTATTTTCCAAGGCTGCTTCCACAACTATTGGAACTGAGATTCGGCCACATAAATTGAAACTTAAATACAGAATCATAAAAGTCTGACTGGCCTTTAGCTTGAAACCTCAGCTCAGTTCTCAGGTTTCCAGAGAACTCATGGGACCAAACTCCCCCTGTAGGTTTCTTCTCAAGTCACACACCCCTCTCCTTTAAAGCACCATCCAGGTCAGCGTTGTGATTTCAAGTCTGTTATGACTTAACCGTCTTACCAACTATGCTGCAGGAGTTGCCTCTCACAGGGTCTGCTAGCCAGGAAATGCTCAGAAAATACTTAGTGGAAGGATGGATGTTGGAAACTTTCCTTCTTTTTCTTTCTTTCTTCTTTCTTTTCTTTCTTTCTTTCTTTCTTTCTTTCTTTCTTTCTTTCTTTCTCTCTCTCTCTCTCCCTTCCTCCCTCCCTCCCTCTTTCTTTCTTCTTTCTTTCTCCTTCCTTCCTTCCTTCCTTCCTTCCTTCCTTCCTTCTTTCTTTCTTTCTTTCTTTCTTTCTTTCTTTCTTTCTTTCTTCTCCCTCCCTCCTCTCTCCTCCCCCTCCTCTTCTTCTTCATTTCTTCTTCTTTTTTCAGTACTGGGGATGGAACCCAGGGGTTCTGAGCTATACCCCCCCCGCCCTATTTTATTTTTTATTTTGAAACAGGTTCTCACTGAGTTGCTGAGGGTCTTGCTAAGTTGCTGAGGCTGGCCTCAAACTTGTGATTCTCCTGTCTCAGCCTCCCAAGTACTGAGATTCTAGGCACCCGACTTTCTTTCGTTCTTAATTTCACAATATCTTTATTTGTTTACCATCAGACTACTTAGTTGTCATCACGTCATTATCTATACTTCTTACCTCTAGATTTTACTCATTTAATTCTTTGTGGATGCTTTTCCTAGGAGTGGTAAGAAAAGGAAGAAGGGAAGGAACCCATTTAAGGCAATTTGTAGTCTGACTTTGAAAAGGAAATGTTGCCATGTTTACAGTCATCTTTTATTTACCTTGGTACCTCTGTGTCCACCATGGTTGAAAGTTTTACATACAATTTTCAATTGGGAGAAGTCCTTGCCATCTTTTTACTAATCTCTTCATGGGACTTTTGAGTGCTGCTCTTAAGAAGACACTGTTATATGCAAAAATGGTTTCAAGACACAGTCTGGAAAGTTCTAAGTGGATGGATATATGAAGTTCTTGGTGAACACAGAAGAGATTATTGCTTTTTAAATTTATTTTAACTGCCGGGCGTGGTGGCACACGCTTGTAATCCCAGTACTTTGGGAGGCGGAGACCGGAGGATCCAGGTTCGCGGCCAGCCTCAGCTCTCTCTCTCTCTGCCTGTCTCTCTCTCTCTCTCTCTCTCTCTCTCTCTCTACTTAGTGAGGCCCTCTGCAACTTCGTGAGACCCGGTTTCAAAATAAAGTATAAAAAAAATAGGGCCGGGGGTGTAGCGCGGAGGTAGAACTCCCCTGGGTTCAATCCCCGGTACCGCAAAAAAAAAAATTATTTTTAACTGACACATAAACATAAAATAGTACATATTAATGAGGTAACAAGTGATGTCTCTGTAAATGTACACACTATGTAATGTTTAAATCAGGTTAAACATATGTATCTTTTCAAATGTTTATCATTTCTTAGTGTAAAAAAATCCCATCTGGCTTTTTTTTTTTTGTACTGGGGATGGAACCAGGGACATTTTACCTCTGAACTACACCTCCAGCTCTATTTTTTATGTTGAAACAGGATCTCACTAAGTTGCTGAGGCTGGCCTCAAACCTGTGATCCTCCTGTCTCAGCCTCCCAAGTCCTGGGATTACAGGTATGCGCCACCTTCTAGCTTTTTGAAGAATACAGTGCATTACACTGGCGCCCTTCCAGCTTTTGGAAATCTATGGCACATTATTATTAACTGTAGTCACCATACTATACAATAGCACATCTTACTCTTATCTAACTATAACTTAGCACCCATTGCTTAACTTTGCCCTATTCCTTCCTTGCCGCTACTCTCCCTGGCCTACTCTCAACTTCTATGAAATCAACTTTTTTAGATTCCACGTATGAGTGAGATTGTCCAATACTTGTCTCTCCACGCCTGGCTTATTTCACTTAACACTAATGGATTCCAATTCCATCCATGTTGTCACAAATGACGCAATATCATTCTTTCCATGGCTAACTAGTGTTCCATCGTGTTTCTGGTTGAGGCATCTGGGGGAGGTCTTGTAGGGGAGCTTGCATCTTTGAAGGGCAGTTAAGATGTTAATAGGTCGATATGGAAGTTGGGAGGGTATGGGGAATATGTAGCTCAGGAAGAGGGTTTCTGGTGTGACTGAAGCTCAGGTTGCGTAAGGCATGGAGTGTGGGCTGTGAGGAAGAGCTGGGTAGGTGGAGGTTTGAAGGTTCTTTGTAGGAGTCTCCTGAAATGTCTTCATAGGCCAGGGAGAGCCATCTAAGGGCTAAGAGCAGGGAAGACAGTATGAGGAAGAAGTATAATTTCAGGCAGTTTACTTTGGCAGAGGGTGGGATAAGGTGGAGAGGGAGATCTTCAAGCCCACTAAGTCAGGAATAATAGCAACTTTACGGTAAACAGAAGAAGAAAAATGCCAGGTTTTTCTACCACACTGGAATTACAGGCGTGCGCTATCACGCCTGGCTAAATGAGTCTTAATAATGATAGTACATGTAAAGTAGCTAGTAATATGTGTTAGCTCTTATTTTTTGTTATTGTTGCTGTTACAAAATAGTGTGGGATGTGGGAGTGGGGGGACTCCTTACCAAGACATCAGCAAATGTTTGTTAAGGATATGAGTTTAGACCTTAGCAGTGGGGATGACAGCAGCTGCGGCAGCACCATCTTGGTACAACCGTGCCGGCGGTTACCGGCATTGCAGCTTTCACACACCACCAACAAAGATGCTAGCAACCTATTGTAAATCCAGCAACCGCAGATCAACAGCAACAAAAGTGAGCAGCAACTAGCTCCATGCTCAACAGAGACACGAACAATGGTGGTGACAGTGGCAGCACCATCTTGGTAGGACCACGCCAGTGGCTACCGGCATTGCAGCTTCCACACATCACCAACAAAGATGACAGCGACCTGTTGTAAAACCAGCAACCACAGATCAGCAGCAACGAAAGCGAGCAGCAACTCACTGCATGCTTGGCAGAGACCTGAACTGCTGTGTCAGAGGACGTGGCATCGGCACCATCTTGGTTGGACCACGCTGGTGGCTACTGGCATTGCGGCTTCTGCAGGCCACCAACAAAGAAGCCAGCAACTTGTTGTGAAACCAGCAACTGTAGATCATCAGCGACTAAGGCGAGCAGCAATTCGCTCCACGCTCTGCAGAGACTCGAGTACCTGGAAGCCTGACCATAACCTGCAGCAGTGTGACTGAGCCCACCCCCTCCCCCCAGAGATCAAGAGCAGTGCTCAGTGAGACCCTAAGTTAATGAGCCGCCCTAGGGGAAGACCACCCAGCTTGGACACAGGGACTTGGATGGCAAGCAATAGACTTGCAGAGTCTGAGACTTTGCGGATCACCCCCGTGGAGGTGGGAGTGGGGTCTGCTGTGGGACACAGTAGATGGGCAGATAAGCAGACCGCTCCTGATGACATTCGGGAGGGACAGACCTACAGCCTGCAGGTCACAGTGCCCTTGCAGGGTTCCTGGGATCACCACAGGACACATAGTCATGGTACCTGGGGAAAAACTTAGACCAACCCAGCCCTCTCTGTGGAAAATGTGGAGTTCCGTGTTTGTACAGAGTTGGGTCAAAGCAACATCCGCCACTTCTATAGGCAAAGAGAGATACAAGCCCAGGGCCCCCTGCTGGCCACACCCGCCATATGTATAGACAGAGAGGGACACAGGGACAGCCCCAGTGGAGAACGCAGAGACCCATGCTTGCAGTGAGAGGGGCAATAGTAGTACTGGGAACCTGCACAGGCAGTGAGAGGCACCAGACAAGGGTCCCAATCACTGAAGGAGACCAAGAATTGGGCCTGCAAATGGACATTATACCGAGCAAGTGAGAAAACCATTCAGTAAAGGCTATTCACCTTTAAGGCTCACCTAGTAGCAAATATCTACCTTTAGAATAAGATACTATAAAGGGAGGGAGATTAGACACAGGAAACCTACAGAATGAGAGAGAGAGCTACTAAAAGCAACAAAGGTATAAACATAAGAAAGATGAAATCATGAGAAGGAAGAATAGCAAACAATGAGCTCCCACAACCCCACAACAACAGAACCCATCAACACAGAAGTGCAAAGATTGCCAGAACTTTAATAGTAGAAATGATACAGAATTTCCGGAAAGAATTCAGAAAGAGCCTGAAAGAAATGAAGGATAAAATAAACAAAGACTCTGACACCCTGAACAGGAATCAAAAAGAAGCTCTGAAGGAAATGAAGGATGCAATAATTGAAATGAAGGCATCAATACAAACTATCAGCAATAGATTAGACCACATGGAAAACAGAATCTCACTCTTAGAAGATGACCTCTCCAAAAATGAGCACATAGAATATAATTTAAAAAAACAATTTGACAGCATGAATTAGACATTGAAGAGATCTCAGCCAATCTTGAAAGAGCAAATCTAAGAATAATAGGCATAGAAGAGGGAATAGAAGCTGAAACCAAAAGAATCAATCATTTTTTTCAGAGAAGTAATATTAGAAAATTTTCCAAATATAGAAAATGAGGTCGACACACAGGTACAGGAAACATATAGAACCCCTAATAGACAAGCTCAGAGAAGAGGTTCACCACGCCACATAATAATCAAATTGACTAATGTAGAACCCATCTCTCAATAATCACGCTGAATATAAATGGACTCAACTCCCCAATCAAAAGACATAAGGTGGCAAAATGGATTTAAAAAATCACAATTCATCTATATACTGCCTGCAAGAAACACACCTTACAAATAAAGATTCTCACAAACTTAAGGTGAAGGGATGGAGCATGCTAATGGAACTCGAAAACAAGCAGGAGTAGCAAGTATGATATCAGACAAATTAGACTTCAAACCTAAACTTATCAGAAGAGACAAAGCAGGTCATTTCTTAATGATGATAAAAGGAATAGTCCAGCAAGAGGATATAACAATAGTCAACATTAATGCCCCAAACATAGGTGCAACCACTTCCATAAAAGAAACTCTTCGTGACACTAAGTCACACATAGATCCCAATACAATAATATTGGGAGACTTCAACACCCCGCTCACACCACTAGATTGATCTTCAAGACAAAAGGTCAGTAATGATGCCTCAGACCTAAGGAACACCATAAACCAAATGGACCTACTAGACACATACAGAATATTCCACCCAACTACAGCTGAATTCACATTTTTTTTTTGGCTGATTGTGGAACCTTCTCTTAAATAGACCATATCTTAGGCCACAAAGTGAGTACTAGCAAGTTTAAAAAATGTGATATAATCCCCTGCATCTTTTCAGACCATAATGGAATGAAACTAGAAATCAACTATAATAAGACCCAGAGAAACCTCACAAATATGTGGAGACTGAACATCACACTAATGAATGAGGAATGGATTGCAGAGATATAATTGGAGAAATTAAGAAATTCCTAGAAACAAATAAAAACAGAGACACAACATATCAAAATCTCTGGGACACCCTGAAGGCAGTATTAAGAGGAAAATTCATAGCACTGAGTTCTAACAAAAGAAGAACAGAAAATCACCAAATAAATAACCTAATGGCACACCTCAAAGCCCTTGAAAAACAGGAACAGTCTAACCCCAAAACCAGTAGAAGACAGGAAATTATTAAAATCAGAGCAGAAATCAATGAAGTAGAGAATAAAAAGACAGTACAAAAATCAACAAAACCAAAAGCTGGTTCCTGGAAAAAATAAACAAGATAGATAAAACACTAGGCAAACTAACTAGAAGAATGAGAGAATCAACCCAAATTACTAAAATAAGAGATGAAAAAGGTGATATTACCACTGACAGCATGGAAATCCAGAGGATTATCAGAAACTACGTTGAAAAACTACTCCAACAAAATGGAAAACCTAGAAGAAATTGATAAATTTCTAGACACATGCAACCTTCCTAAAATGAATCAAGAAGATATAGAAAATTTAAACTGACCAATAGCAATCAATGGGATTGAAGCAACAATAAAGAGCTAGGGAGAATAGGGCGTAGGAGGGACTCCAGACAAAGATGGAGAAAACCTCAGATGAGTAAAGGAGAACTAACTGAGGGAGATGGGAGGGGGAAGAGGGAAACACACTAATGCTCAGGATGTACATACACAAATATATCAAAGTCAACTACTATGCTGAGCATGAGAAGGAGGGAAGGGGGTGGGAATTGGGGGAGGGCTAATTGACCAATGCATGTACACTTCTACCACTCTGAAACCCATCAAGATGTATGATGAAAATGCACCAATTAAAAAAAGAAGAAGAAAAGATATATATATGAGGATAATATATAAGATTAATATAAATATATATCTATAACATATATTATATATATAGTTGTGCTAGTAAATTTCCATGGAAGAAAAGGACAGCAGCTGAGAAACTGTGATAGTAGAGCTGGGTGTGGTGGTGCACACCTGTAATCCCAATACTTGGGAGACTGATACAGGAGGATTGCAGGTTCGAGGCCAGTGTACTGTGACTTAGTGAGACCCTGTTTCAAAATAAAAACAAAAAGGGCTGGGAGTGTAGCTCAGTGGTAGAATGCCGCTGGGCTCAATCTTCAGAACCATAAACAAACAAACAAACAAAACCCCAAAACCAACAAGCCAGCCAACTGCACAGTAGTGGAAGGATGTGAGGATTGATGATCAGAATCCAAGGGTAAGAACCTGGTAAAGAGAAAGCAAGGGAGAGTGGTCCCTGGAGACGTGGCTTGGCCTTTCCCCTTGCCATCAGCTGAGGACTCTAAACTATTGGGTTTGTCTTGATGTTGGTTGTGTCATGTACTGAAGACAATAGAAAATAATGATAATTTTTATATTCTAGCAATAGAAAAAGGATGTCTGTAATTGTGCGTACTCCTACGGGCCAGCTCCGGCTCTACTGCAAGGGGGCGGTGAGTACTGAGATTCATAATTCACAGGAGCTCTCACTTTCCCTCTCTTTCTTGCTCTCTGTTCCACCAAGGTGTAGGAAGCCTTCCACTACTTAAAAATACCACGTGTGAGCCGGGCGTGGTGGCACACACTTGTAATCCCAGTACTTTGGGAGGCGAAGACCGGAGGATCTGGGTTCGCGGCCAGCCTCAGCTCTCTCTCTCTCTCTCTCTCTCTCTCTCCCTCTCTCTCTCTCTTTCTCTCTCTCTCTCTCTCTCTCTCTCTCTCTCTCTCCATAGTGAGGCCCTCTGCAACTTTGTGAGACCCAGTTTCAAAATAAAGTATAAAAATAGGGCCGGGGGCGTAGTGCGGAGGTAGAACGCCCCTACGTTCAATCCCTGGTACCACATACACACACACACAAAATACCATGTGTGTGTGGGGGGGCAGGTACTGGGGATTGAACCTGGGGGCATTCTACCTCCCAGCTATACCCCAGCTCTATTTTATTTTTTATTTTGAAACAGGGTCTCATTAAGTTGCTGAGGCTGGCCTTGAACCTGAGATCCTCCTGTTTTAGCCTCTGAAGTACTGGGATTGCAAGTCTGCACCACCACACCCAGTTTAAGCAATGTTAAATGTTGTTTTTTTCCCTTCTGCTGTTGCCATCAGCTGTCAACAGGATTCTCCAAGACTGAAACTTCATTTCAAGGTCGCCAAAGAACCTCCCCATAGCCAAAGCCCTTTGAAAGTCCCGGGGTCTCACAGAAGAATGGCTGTTAAGCTTTAATATCAGTGAGACGTTTGCTGTCACTCAACTGTTTTACTGAGAACCAACCAGTGACAAGATTGTTCATGCTAAGGGTTTGTCCCAGGAATTTTGATCCCAGTTCTGAACCAACAGGTGCATAGCCTCCCCATCATTAACACCCCCACCAGAGGGGAGTATTTATTACAGATGATGACCCTACATCAACTCATCGTAATCACCCCAAATCCAGAGTTTACATTAGGATTCACTTTTTTTGTTTGTTAGTGAGACAGGGGTCTCAGTAAGTTGCCCAGTGATCCTCCTTTCTCAGCCGCCCTAATGGCTAGGTCTATAGGCACAGGCCACCCTGCCCAGCTTGGGATTCATTGTGTGTGTGTGTGGGGGGCAAGGGGGATACTGGGGATTGAACTGAGGGCATTCTATCTCTGTGCTACACCCCTGACGGGGTGTTTTCTGACAGGCTAATTGCTAAAGTCTGAGAACAGGCAGTGGCCATGAACATTGCTGGGAAAAGCCCGAAGATGGGTCCCAGTAAAGCCTGGAGCCTTGCCCAGTGACTCCGAGTTCTGTCTGGCTGGAAAACAGCAGGCATCCTTACAGATTACTTTGTGAAAATTTATCTAGTTTTTCTTCTTCAAGCTTTCTTTGATACAGTTACTTTTATGTTTATGTGTGTGAAGACTTCTTTGTTGTTGTAACACTGTGAGACCTCTAACTACATATATACTTACTATGTTTTAAATAAAGTCAGAGTAGCAAGTGGCCCCCTCCTCACCTGTGTATAAGTTTCTTTTTTTCTTTTTTTGCAGTACTGGGGATTGAACCCAGGGGCATTCTACCTCCAAGCTACACCCCCAGCCCTATATTTTATTCTTTATTTTGAAACAGGGTATCACTAAGTTGTGGGAGGAGGGCCCCACTAATTAGGTGAGGTTGGCCGCGAACCTGGATCCTCCGGTCTCAGCCTCCCAAGTACTGGGATTACAAGCGTGTGCCTCCACGCCTGGCTGTGAGTTTCTCCATCGGAGATAACCCATCACTCGGAAGATGGACAAGTAAAAAGTATAACGCACCATAACACACCCCCCAGCCCTTTTTATTTTTTATTTTAAAACAGGGTCTCGCTAGATTGTTGACAGTCTCACTAAGTTGCTGAGGCTGGTCTCAAACCTGCGATCCTCCTGTCTCAGCCCCCCAAGTACCGGGATTATAGGCATGCTGCATCACACCTGGTTGGGATTCTCTCTTAATGTCGTATGTCCTATGGGTTTACAAATGTAGAATGACATGGATCCACCATTATAGTATCCTACAGAATATGTTCCCTGCCCTGAAACTCCTCTGTGCTCCACCCGTTCAGTCTTCCTCTTCCCTCCCAACCTCTGACAAGCGCGATCTTCATCCTCCCTTCATAGATTTGCATTTTCCAGAATGTTACATTTGGGGTCATACAGTATGTAGCCTTTTTATGTTGGCTTCTTTCACTTAATGACATGCATTTAGGGTTCTTTCATGTCTTTTTCTGACTTGATACCTTACTTCTTTTTACTGCTGATTAATATTCCGTTATCTGGATGTATTCCGATTTATATACCTGCTGAAGGAAAATTTCAGCTTCCAAGTTTTGTCAGTTAGGAATAAAACTGCTATAAACATTCATGTGCAGGCTCTTTTTGTAGACATAAGTTTTTGACTCCTTTCAGTAAATACCAAGAAGCATGACTGCTGAGTCGTGTGTAAGAGTTTGGTTAGTTCTGTGAGGAACCACCAAACTGTTTGCCAAATGCCTCTACCATTTTGCATCCCTGCCAGCGATGACCGAGAGCTCCTGCTGCTCCACATCTCTGTCAGCATTCGGTGTTCTCAGTGCAGGTAGTGGGTTTGGGTCACCTTAAAAATTAGAATATTTTAGCTGGGCGCAGTGGTGCATGCCTGTAATCCCAGTACTTGGGAAGCAGGAGGATCGCAAATTTAAGGTCAGACTCAGCAACTTAGTGAGATGCCGTTTCAAAATAAAAATAGAGCTGGGGGTGTAGCTCAGAGGTAGAGCCCCCCGGGTTCAATCCCCGGCACCAAAACAAACAAACAAACAAACAAACAAACAAACAAACAAACAAACGGATATCTTGAGTTGATTGAAAATGAAAATGCAACAAATCCAAATTTGTGAGATGTGACCCAAGCGGTAGTTAGGAGGAGGTTTAAAGCACTAAACACTTCTATTAGAGAAGTCTCAAGTCAAGGTCCACCATGGGAAATTAGAAAAAAAAAAAAGAGGAGCAAATGAAACCCAAAGTAGACAAAAGAATGGAAATACGAAGAGTGGAAATCAATGAAATAAGAAGTTGGAAAAATGTCAAGAAAAAATCAATAATACTGAAAGGTTCCTTGAGATCAATAGATCTAATAACTACCCAGACGTAGCTATGCTGCAAACTCAGTAACCTGGATGAAATGGACCAATTCCTAGAAAGACACACCCTGCCAAAACTCACACAAGAAAAAGTAGACAATCTGAAGATATATCTATAAAATCATAATCATAAATGTTCACATCCAGTGAAGCATCTGACAGAAACGATTCCCAGGGATGTTCCGGGGGAAAAATCTACCTGGAAACAGAAAATGCCAGACAGACCCCCATGAGGGCACCCTCTCCCTACCATGGGAAAAGAAAAAAGAAAACCTATACAGGTGTGGCATCTGACTCTTCTCCTTATTTCTGATAGGTGTAGTTTTCTTAGATTTTTATCGTATTGTATTTTCTTTTTTTGTTGTGTGGTACTAAGGATTGAACTCAGAGGCATTCTACCTCAGAGCTACATACCCAACCCTTCTTATTTTCTGTTTTTGAAACAGGATCTCCCTAGGTTGCTGAGTCTCTCTCTATTGCTGAGGCTGTCCTTGAACCTGAGATCCTCCTGTCTCAGCCTTTCAAGTACTGGGATTACAGGTGTGCACCTCTACGCCAACAATTTTTTCTTAGAATTAAAAATTTTTTTTCAATAAATTTGAAGATATGTAAAGCAACCTTTCCTTCATTATTCTCCCTACTTTATGGTCCTCTTCCACATGTTTTATTTTCAGTGACCACACTTCATTTTATCCAAAGTGACTAGACAGATTCATTTTTTTGTGTGTGTGATTACTGGGGATTGAACCCAGGGACATTCTACCTCTGGGCTATACCAGAGGTAGAATTTTTATTTTCAAAATAAAAATTTAATTTTTATTTTCAAAATAAAAATTTTATTTTTATTTTGAAATAGGGTCTTGCTAGGTTGATGAGAGAGTCACTACTTTCTGAGGCTGTCCTCAAACCTGTGATCTTCCTGTCTCAGCCTGTCAAGTACTTTGATTAGCGGTGTGCGCCACCATCCCCAGCAGATTCATTCTTTAAAGTTATTTCTGAACTCATTCTGGAACTGTGCTTTCAGTGGGGCTGCTAGAACTCCTTCAGACCTACTAGGTATCAAAATAAAATTATAAGGCAGTTTTTAGAATTCCGACTTAAAGGCTTATACAATCTGTTAATCATAGGGATTTTTTTTTTAAACAGGATTCAGTGATTTATAAAAGACTTTCAAAAGATTCTCTGTTTGTGGAGGAGACATTAGCCCATCTGGAATATTTTGCCACAGAAGGTAAGTGGAAGTGGTTCAGAATCCAGCTCCCTTTAGGTTGTAGCCTGTATGCCTGCCCACCTGCACGATGTCAGCAGTGCTTGTTGGGTGCCCAGGTGGACATAGGGCTCTCCTTTGTATGCAAGTCTCTCTGCTGTCTTCTGCTGCCTCAAAAGTAAAAGGCTAGCCGGGCATGGTGGCGCACACTTGTAATCCCAGTACTCAGGAGGCTGAGACCGGAGGATCTGGGTTTGCGGCCAGCCTCAGCTACTTAGTGAGGCCCTCTTCAACTTAGTGAGATCTTGTTTCAAAATAAAGAATAAAAAATAGAGCTGGGGGTGTAGCTCGGTTGTAAAATGCCCCTGGGTTCAATCCCCGGTACTGCAAAAAAAAAAAAAAACCCACAAAAAAACCAAAAAAATAAACAAAAGTAAAAGGCTTCTCAAAGAATCCCTGCTGAGATGTTGTTATGTTCCCTTTTTTCCCCTCTTCAGCACTTTTGTGTTTATGAGCAAACAGAAAAAAAAAATGTATGTTTCTGTTGTGTGTTAGCATCTTCAGACCAATAATATTCATGTCTGTAAGCTGTGTTCCCTCTCAACGAGTCATATTCAGAACTTGGCTCACAGCTGGAGAAAAATAGGCTTTTCCAGAATGTGTTGTACATTTTGAAGTTAGTTATTTTATATGTATAACTCAGAAAGCTGACAGAATTGACAGTTTCCTGTAATTTTCTTGTTATCTTTCTGGTGTTGCCTTATCTATCTTTATTTATTTATTTATTATTATTATTTTTTTTTTGCGGTACCGGGGATTGAAGCCAGGGGCGTTCTACCTCCGAGCTACACCCCCGGCCCTATTTTTTTATACTTTATTTTGAAACCGGGTCTCACGAAGTTGCAGAGGGCCTCACTAAGTAGAGAGAGAGAGAGAGAGACAGGGAGAGCAGGGAGACAGAGAGAGAGAGAGCTGAGGCTGGCCGCGAACCTGAATCCTCCGGTCTCCGCCTCCCAAAGTACTGGGATTACAAGCGTGAGCCACCACGCCCGGCTTATCTATCTTTAAATGAGAGAATTTCAAACAAGAACAACATTCACTAAAAGTTTGGCAGAAGCTTTGAAGAGCAAGGCGCCATACCACGTAAGAGCACAGCTGCCCAGCGCTGACCGCGGGGCTCTCTCCTCGCAGTTCACAAGCTGCTGATTTTTACAGACACGCGTGTCTCCAGCCTAAAAGGGTGGAGTGTTTTGCAAGGTTTCACGTGGGGCCTGTAACTGCTCTCTTAAAACATAGATGTGCTATAGGCAGCTGTGCCAGGGAGAAACATAGGAAATTGATTGCAATCGAACACAAACAGAATAACGACTTCTGTACCTGTTCCATGGAGAGTGAATCTCTAGAATCCTCAAGTATTTGGATGTTTTCCCCGAGTTAACTTAAAGTACTAGAGTACAGTATGCTTTTTTTTTTCTGGTACTGTGTATTAAACCCAGGGGTATGGTCCCTCTGAGCTATAACCCCAAGTCCTTTTGATTTTTTGTTTTTTGAAATAGGAAAGTTAAGTTGCTGAGGGTCTCTCTAAATTGCCGAGGCTGGCCTTGAACCTGTGAGCCTCCCTAGCAAGTACAGTATAGTTTTAAAAAATGTTTTAAGCACATCCCCACAAAATGGAATTTAAATTAATTTTCTGTTGTTTTAGAGATTATTTGGCAGTAACTGAAAAAGTGAACCCTTATTCTCTCATTCATTCATTCAGCAAATAGTCATGGAGAATTTATTAAGTGCCATGTACTGTTTAAGCCCCTGGATCAGTAATGAATAAAGAAAGCTTGCTGGGTGTGGTGGTGCACACCTGTAATCCCAGTTCTTGGGAGGCTGAGACAGGAGGATCGCAGGTTCAAGAGACTCTGTTTCAAAATAAAAAATAAAAAAGGGCTGGGGGTGTAGCTCAGAGGTAAAATGCCCCTGGGTTCAATCCCCAGTACCACACACACAAAGGAAAAAAACAAACAACTTAAAAAGCTCAAGCCCTGAAGGAACTTACCAGTAAGTAGATAATGTCAGAAAATGATTGTAAGTGCTGTGAAGAAAAAGAAAGGATAAGAGAGCAGGAGGTGACACAGAATTCTGTCTGTTGGCTGACATGGACAGAGGCTGAAGGAAGGAGGGGAGAACTGGGGCTGTCGGGGAAGGCATTCCAGGTAAAGGGCAGAGGACGTGGATGAGGCTGAAAGTCACAGGATCAGCAGGGATGCCATGGGGATAGCGGGGAGCCCAGGAGGGCAGCGAAGGGGCCGGGCAGACAGGGCAGACCCATGGGAAGCACCATTCAAGTGCCTTTGGGTTTTATCTTCGGACGCCGCGCTTCTGCCTGGCCGCCGGTTGTATGACCAGGCCGTCTCCTGTTCTCTCTCGCAGGTCTGAGAACCCTCTGTATCGCCTACACTGATTTAACTGAGGACAAGTATCAAAGCTGGCTGAGGGAGTACCAGATAGCCAGCACAGTTTTAGGAGACAGAACTCGAAAAATGGAGGAATGCTATGACATTATTGAAAAGGTAGCGAAGCCCACGTGTATTCTGTGTGCCCAGATAACCATAGGATGGACATCCACTTTTGATGCGTTCATACCTGGATGTAATTTCTAAAACAGTGAAATTTGGGAGTCTTATTCTTCGGAAATATAAACCTGTCCTACACTGAAAATTCATAAAATATGTCTTACAAAACACTTCTGCCTCTTCTGAAACATAGCCTCAGTACTTCAGTCTTGTAATTCTTTTTTATACCTTCTCCCATTTCACAAGAAATACATGTTAATTATGGAAAAATAAGCTAGGATAATTCAGAATGATCTACAATTTTGGGCTAGTAACCAAGTTCTGGTGTATAAGCTTCCCCTCTCTTCCCTTTGTGTGTGTGTATTGTACAGTGTTCCACTGTATATATTTGATGCACACATTTACACACTTTATTCCATGAACATTGTATATAGTTAGCACATATATACACACACACACACACTTTTATCCCATGAACACTGTATATATTTGATGCACACATACACACACACCTTAATCCCATGAACATTGTATATATTTAATGCACACATACACACATACCCCTTTACCCCATGAACATTGGCACATCCTGTGTATACTACTTGAATCATGAGTTGGGGATATTTTTTTCACATCATTGACTCTTCTCCTCTCTCTCTCTCTGTCTCTCTCTGTCTCTGTCTCTGTCTCTGTCTCTCTCTCTCTTTGTGTGTGGCACTGGGGATTGAACCCAGAGGCATTCTACTTCTGAGCTATACCCCCAGCTCTATTATTTATTTTTTATTTTGAAACAGGTTCTCACTAAGTTGCAGAGGGCCTCACTAAATTGCTAAGACTAGCCTTGACCCTGTGATCCTCCTGTCTCAGCCTCCCAAGTACTGGGACTGTAGGTGCATGCCACCATGCCCTGCTTGAATATGCTTATATATTCTCTTCTTTGATTACTCCAGGGCATTATATTGTATAACTTTTATTTTCTAATATTGTTGTATAATGTTTACTGTGTGCTCTATTGTCTGGTGGTTACTTTTCTCCCAGGGAATGCCATGTGCCTTGGGTTGGAGAATCTCACTCCAGGGTCCTTGTGAATTTGCTTCAGCTGGGCCAGGTGTGGTGGTGCAGCCCTGTAATTCCAGTACTTGGGAAGCTGAGAAAGGAGGATCGCAAATTCGGGACCAGCCTCAGCAACTTAGCAAGATCCTGTCTTAAAACAAAACAAAAAAAAAATAAAATAAAAAGGGCTGGGGGTGTAGCTTGGAGGTAAGAATACCACTGGGTTCAATCCCCAGTACCACAAAGAAACCCAAACCAAACCCAAACAAATTTGCTTTAGCTAAGGTGTTAGGTCTTTGGCCAATCTTTATCGTGATTTTTGTCTTGGTGTTCTTATGTCCTTTGGCCCCATGGCCTCTGCATTTTGTTCCTGCAGAAGTTAGACTAGAGCAGATTTAGACTGGGGGATTTTCTTAACATCATTGGGCCCATCCCTTTTTCAAAGTCACATATTGAAAGAGTTGCCATCTGATCCAGCTTCACAACCACTGACACTCTACACTGTCCCTCTGGGGCAAGTGCTTAGCATCTGCCGACAAATCACAGTGACGGGGACTAACTGTGTGTCATCTACCTCTTCATTATGTTTCCATGTTGGAATCTCCACTGGTACATTCCCAACCTGTACCACAAGCCATGTGCTGCTCCCGTACACTGAGAAGAAACCTGGGTAATTGGAATGGGCTGCTGGAACTTGAGAGGATACAAGTATTATTGTGGCAATCATTTTTTCAATTAAACTGCTGTATTTTACTTCTTAAGGGGTACAGGATCTTGAAGTCATAGTTGGGGGAAGGATGAATAAGGAAGTCATAGGACAAGAAGGCAAGCAGGTTGACCTCTCCCAGTGTGCAAGATGGGTGGCAAAGCTGTGGATCTGAGTGGTTTGGAACTAACCAGCTCATCCACAGCCGCATGCTAGTGATCACCAGTACATCTGTCTCCAGCTCATCCTCAGTGCCTGGCATGTGGGAGTGTCTGGGAAATTGGTGAACGAGATATCAGGGGTTGAATATTTCAAGCTATTCTGCTATCCATAGTAGCTGTCTCTCAGTGACTGTGTGATTAAAAAATACAGGGTGTAGTCAGGACTCAACCATGTCCATTGCCTCCCTTTTAGCCTAATTGACAGGGGATCTGTCTCCCTGTACAGTTATAAGGGCAGCAGTTTGTCCTGCTTCCTCAAATCTCTGATATATCTAAAAAGAGTTGTTGATTTAAGTTCGTTCCATTTTTTCTTGTTGTGAGTATTGGAGTGACAACCCCGAAGCCCTATACACCTCAAATGAAGAAACTGTAATGGCTTTGCTCACTTTTAAACTGGGCCATTTCTCTCCTCATTGTTGAGTTTAAGATATCTTTATATATTATGGATACGAGTCCTTTGTCAGATACATAATTTACAAATATTTTGTTCTATTGTGTAGGTGTTTACTTTTCTATACTTTTATTGGTGCATTGTAATTATACATCATAGTGAAATTCAAGTGATAAAAAGCATACATAAACACCACACTTGGTGTGTTTTCCTCGACATCCCATCCCAATCCTTCTCCCTCCCATACATGTTGGTGAGATTGGTGGTCATACCCTCTTATATGGACATAACGCTCTTTGAACTGTTTCCTTCATCAAGTCTCCTTTTCCCCCTCTCCACCTCCTTCCCCCGCACCCCTTCCACTATTCTACTCCTCTCTCTCTTCATTTAACTGAAGTCCCTTTTGTTTCCTATTTTCTGTCTAGCTTCCACTCACGAGAGAAAGCGCATGGCCCTTGACTTTCTGAGACTGGCTGATATCACTTAGTAGAATATGTTCTAGTTCCATCCATTTTGCTGCAAATGAAATAATTTTCTTCTTTATTGCTGAGTAAAACTCCATTGTGGGTATACGCCACGTTTTCTTTATCCATTCATCTGTTGATGGACACCTAGGTTGGTTCCATAACTTGGCTATTGTGAATTATGTTGTGATAAACATGGGGATGCATGGGTCACTACAGTATTCTGACTAATTCTTTGGAGAAGAGTTCAAGCAGTGGTGCAGCTGGCTCATACGGTGGCTCCATTCCTAGTCTTTTGAGGTTCTGATCTCCATAGTGGCGCTGTCACTTTACAATCCCATCAACAGCGTTCCTCTTTCCCTGCATCCTCACCAGCACATATCATTGTTTGTCTTCTTGAAGATTGCCACTCTAACTGGAGTTAAATGGGATCTCAGTGTCGTTTTGATTTGCATCTCCCTGATTGCTAATGTTGTTGAACAGTTTTTCATGTATTTGTTGGTCATTTGTATTTCCTCTTTTGAGAAGTTTCTATTCAGTTCAGATGCCCATTTTTTCACTGGGTTGTTTATTTTCTGGTGTTAAGTATTTTGAGTTCTTTATATATTTTAGATACTAGTCACTTTCTTGACAAAGTCCTTTGATGCACAGAAGTATCTAATGGTGCTAAAATCTGATTTGTTGATGTGTGTGTGTGTGTGGTTTGTGTTGTGGTGTCATGTCTGAGAACTTGGTGTCAAATATTAGTGTCAAAAATTTCCATTTCTGTATTTCCTAAGAGTTTTAGACTTTTTTTTTTGTGGTACTGGGGATTGAACACAGGGGCATTCTACCTCCGCACTACACCCCCGGCCCTATTTTTTATACTTTATTTTGAAACCGGGTCTCATGAAGTTGCGGAGGGCCTCACTAAGTAGAGAGAGAGAGAGAGAGAGAGAGAGAGAGAGAGAGAGCTGAGGCTAGCCGCGAACCTGGATCCTCCGGTCTCTGCCTCCCAAAGTACTGGGATTACAAGCGTGCGCCACCACGCCTGGCCAGGTTTTAGACTTTTTGTTCTCATTTTTAGGTAATTGGTCCATGTCTAGTTGATTTTTACATATGATGTAAAGTACTAGTTGAATTTTATTTTATTCTTTCACTTGTTAATGTCCACTTTAGTCGACATTTCTTGGGGAAACTATTCGCACATTGAATTGTCTTGGCACCTCATTGGAATCAGTTGGCCATAACCGCAGGAGTCTGTTCTGGATGCTCACATTTGTTCCATTGGTCTGAGTGTCTGCTCTTATACAGCACTGTGCTGCCTGGATGACCTCTGCTTTGTAGTAGGTTTTGAAATCAGTGAGGTGTCATCCTCTGGGCCTGGAGTGTCCCCTGTAGGCTCACGTGTTGGAGGCTTCATTGTTAACTGGTGGCACTCTTGGGAGGCGGTGGAAATGTTAGGAAGCAGGGCCTGGTTGGAGGAAGCAGGTCACTGGGGGCGAGTCCCCAAAGGTTTTATCATGTCCTCAGACGCTTGCTTGTTCTTGTGTGCTCCTGCGCTCTCTCTCTCTCTCTCTCTCTCTCTCTCTCTCTCTCTCCCTCTCTCTCTCTCTCTCTCTCTCTGTTATGTGCCTTCGCATGTACTGGGTTGACAGGTGTGCACTACCATGCCAGGCTTTTTTATTTTATCCTAGCGATTGAACCCAGGACATTCTACCTCTGAGCTATATCCCCAGACCTCCTCCCTTTTTAATTTTTATTTTGAAACAGGGTCTTGCTAAGTTGCTGTGGGTCTCACTAAGTTGATGAGTCTGGCCTCAAACCTGCGCTCCTCCTGTCTCAACCTCCCAAGTACTGGGATTACAGGAGTGCGCCACCACACCCAGGACTTGCCACATATCTCAATTTCACTTTAACAACCGATAGCAATGTAAAATCCTCTTAAACTCTTAGATTGTACTGACTTCTGAGAAACATATCCCAGATGGTCTCTAGTCATCTGGTCTATCTCCTTGTGATAGGAGTGATAGGGAAATAACTCACAATAGGAACGAAAGTATAAAAAAATTAAAATTTAAAATAAGAACTTTATAGCTGGGCATGGTGGCACATACCTGTACTCCCAATACTTGGAAGGCTGAGACAGGAGGATCACAGGTTTGAGGCCAGCCTCAGCAACTTAGAGAGACCTTTTTTCAAATAATGATAATGATAATAATAATAATAATAATAATGATAAATTGGGGCTGAGGGTTGTGGCTTGGGGGTAGAATTACCACATACAAAAAAGAGCTTTATAAAGAAAATTGTCTTTTTATTTTTACTTAAGGACAAAACAAAATACCTAAATAAATAGGTGAGTATACATAATATGTAGAAGAGCCTACCATAATGAAGGTAGAAATTTCTAAAGGAATGCGATGTAAGAACATATTGAATTCCCAGAAGAACTTTCACAGAACTTTGACCAGCTTGTCCTAAAATTCATATAGAAATAGGAGGAAGCTTAAGATTACCAAAAAAAATTTTTGGAGAATAATATTAAAAGAAAGGAAGTTCCCTGACTAGACATCAGGATTTATATTAAAGGAATAATAATCAAGATAATAGGTAATGTTTATTGGCTACTTACTTATAATCTGCTGGACAGTATTCTAATCCTTTATACATGTTAACTCATAAAAATTCTGCAACAGAATGATTCCCCATGTCTCCATTTTATTGATGAGGAGACTGGGGCACAGGAAATTTAAGTAATGTGCTTGTAATCATTCATCTAGCAGCTTACAGAGGGAGACGTGAATCCAAGAGCCTATGTTTTTAATCATGCCCTGCCCAGTATTATGGTGTGGCAAAAGAGACTGACAGAAAGAATACTTGGTACTTGGGAGGCTGAGCCAGGAGGATCTCAGGTTTGAGCCTGGCCTCAGCAATGTAGTGAGGCCCTCAGCAACTTAGCGAGACTCTGCATCAAAATAATAAAAAACCAGCTAGGGGTGTAACTCAGAGGTAGAATGTTCCTGGGTTCAATCCTTAGTACCAAAAAAACCAACTAATCAACCAACCAACCAACCAAACAAACAAACAAACAACAACAAAGACAGAAGGAATAGAAAAGGCTGTGTGTGCATATCTGGGACTTTTCACAATAAATTGTTAAACTGGATACCTTTTTCCAATTTTGTTCTATTTATCTTAAAAATTTTAATCTTTGATTAGTGACCAAAAAAATCTATTTCAAAAATATGTAGGAATTTCTGCTGCTGGGAGCCACAGGCATTGAAGATCGTCTCCAAGCACACGTTCCAGAAACGATCTCAGCTCTACTGAACGCAAACATAAGAATATGGGTCTTGACAGGTGATAAAGAGGAAACTACGATTAACATAGGTAAAACATGTACAGGGCTTTTTGTAAAAATCCCATCGTACATATATTCCAAAGCTGTCCTCGTGCCAATCTGTGAACTGAGCCTCTTTCAAGTCAGTGTTCTGTTGTCTTTGGAAAATGGAGAACAGTAGAGCTTTGTCATCACATGGTAGAGAAGTTGAAGAAACTAAGCAAAGCAAACAGAATGGTAGTGTGAGCAACATTTCATTTTCTTGCTCCTTTCCTTCAGAAACTGAAAATTTCTTAGAACATGTCTGCCTCATGATGTCTGTATCTATCTTTTTTTTTTTTCAGTACCGGGGATTGAACCCAGGGGCGTTCTACCTCCGCGCTACACCCCCAGCCCTATTTTTTATGCTTTATTTTGAAACCGGGTCTCACGAAGTTGCGGAGGCCTCACTAGGTAGAGAGAGAGAGAGACAGAGAGAGAGAGAGAGAGAGAGACAGGGAGAGAGACAGAGAGAGAGCTGAGGCTGGCTGCGAACCTGGATCCTCTGGTCTCCGCCTCCCAAAGTACTGGGATTACAAGCGTGCGCCACCACGCCCGGCTATATCTATCTTTATATTTAATGTGTTTATTCATCAATATTTAATCATTGGTGATACTAATTAAACTAACATGCAGGATTGGTTTCTGCCAGTAGTCACAAACGAAAACAAGGGCTACTATCACATGTGTTGCTTGTTTTCATGGACCAACAGCTAGTTCCATTACCTCCTGAGAGCCTTCTGATAACGTGGTTCAATTCTGAGCGTTTGCTTTTTTTTTTTTTTTTTTGCAGTACTGGGGATTGAACTCAGGGACATTCTACCTCCGAGCTACACCCCCCAGGCCTATTTTTTATTCATTATTTTAAAACAGGGTTTCACTAAGTTGCGGAGGACTTTGCTAAGTTGCTGAGGCTGGCTGCGAACCTGCGATCCTCCTGTCTCAGCCTCCCAAGTACTGGGATTACAAGCGTCCGCCACCACGCCTGGCTCTGAGCGTCTGCTTTTTGTCCTCAGTAGCACTTGATATAAGGACATTTAGTTTACCAATACAGATTGAGCATCCCTAATACAAAATAACGGAACCCAAAATGCTTCAAAATTCACTGTGTCTTGAGCACCGACGTGAGGCCACAAGTGGAAAATTCCAGACTTGACCTCATGGGATATATCACAGTCAAGATGCAGGTGCACTGAAGAGTTCATTCAGAATTATCTCCAGGCTCTGTGTATGAGGTGGATATGAATCATAGATAGATCTGGTGTTTAGATTGGGTCTCAGCCCCAGTGTATGTCATAATGTACTTGCAAATATTGCAACATCCTAAAAAATCTGAAGCCTGAGACACTTCTGGTCTGGAGATTTTCAGGTAAGGGATATTCAACCTATGTGCCTTGTTTTCTTTTTCTGTTAGCTTTGTTTCCTTAGGTGCTGCAGTCTTTCTGTTATTCAATCTAGTGCGAGGTGTGAGCAAGCAGTTTGCCCTTTACACTGGTTTGAATTTTCATCACAACATATTGTAGCATACGTGGATATCCAGAGCCTACGCAGACGGGCCTCCATTTACATCTGGCCAGCAGTGGCAGCGCTGGCTTCAGGAGAGAGGATAGGCCTTTCAGGGACGCAGCGCCAGGACCCACGAGGAGGCTGGATGGCTTGCTGGTCTGTCCCCAGAGCCTGTCCCAGAGACACTTGGACAAGTGTTTGCTCTCCACCTCTGGCATTCAGGCAATCACTTATTAAACATGGGCTCCAACTTGGTCTAACTTATTACAAAATAGAAATGTACCCATGGACATTGCAGTAAGACACCTGAGGAGGCCACTGGGGCTCTTTGAGAGTTTACAGTCTCTGGCTCTGAGCAAGCACCGCTGCGTTGCAAAGTAAATGTGTACGGCTTTGGAATAGAGTCGGAACTCACAGATCTCTCATTTGGTGGCAAAGAGACAGCTGGCACAGGAAGTTTCAGATGAACCAGTAATTACTGGGGAAAGAAAAATTCCACTTTATTTTTCCTTGAAATTGAACAGACTGTAATAGAAGGCGTAAGCGGGCATTTTTTGTTGTTGTTGTGGCAGTTAAACAATTTTAGCCAGAATCCCCTTCCCTGTTGTTGCCTCTTAGTGATTTTTCTATCCACTGACCCCCTCACTCTGATCCTTGTCTATAAATCCTACTTGTCCTTATTGGGTTCAGAGCTGAACCTAAAACCAAGCAACACGTCTCTAATCCCAGTACTTGGGAGGTCAAGACAGGAGGATGGTAGGTTCGAGGCCGTCCTCAGCAACTTAGCAAGACCCTGTTTCAAAATAAAAAAATAGAAAGTGCGCATGCGTGGTATAGCTCAGAGATAGAATGACCCTGGGTTCAATCCCCTGGGTTCAAAAAAAAAAAAAAGAAAAAAAGAAAAGAAAATCCAGAGTTGAACCTGAGCACTATCTCTATTCCAAAAGTCTTGAATAAAGTCCTTCTTAGCATTTTAGCAAGTATCAAGTATCAGAATAATTTGTTCTTTAACAGGCCCACTTAAGCTCATCCTGTTTTGTTGTTGTTGTCATTTTATTTCCCAATTTAATTTTAAAAATGAGAATGCCTAAAAATTTAGTTAAGAATGATTACTGAAGTGTATAATTTTATTGTTATATTGAATATTATTCTGAGAATTGCCTAAGTCCATTTCTTTAGCCATACCTAGGACTTTATTAGTATATTATACATATTGTTTTATTAGTATACTACACATAATCCTATTGATAATAGCAGTTTGATTTCACTGACAGGGAGGAATAGAATTTGACTTCCCCAAAGATTTAGAATTATTAGAAAGCATGAATCTAAGCTCATGTCTATAAAGATAGACATAGAAATTAAAAAATTTAATTCCATAGAAATTTAAATCCATAGAAATTAAAAAATATATATTTAGTCATTGGTTATATTCAACTTCTAAAATCTAAACCATTTCTATTTCAGTTGAATGCTAAGATTAAAATTAACCAACATTTTACCCTGGCATGGTGGCACACACCTGTCATCCCAGTACTTGGGAGGCTGAGACAGGGGATTGCAGGCTCGAGGCCAACCTCAGCAACTTAGCAAGACCCTCAACAACTTGGCGAGATCCTGTTTCAAAATAAAATAGGACTGGCGGTGTGGCTCAGAGGTAGAATGCTCCTGGGTTCAATCCCCAGTACCAAAAAAAGAAGTACCAACATTTTAATTCCTTTTCCCTGCATAACATCTCGCTCAGTTTTGGTGATGGGTTCCTAGGCTTTGAAATTGTCATGAAGCAGAGGGTGATGGAGGCAGGATATGATTAGATTGCTCTTACTGCTCATAGCAGACCCTGAGTCTTCCAATATGACACCTTCATGTTTCTTTTTTGTAGCCTATTCCTGCAAACTGATAACTGTTCACATGCCTCGTATTCATTTGAATGCAGGTACATTTGAGGTAAGTGATTTTTTTTAAAAAAAGTACATTTATTATCAGTGCAGCCTGCTCATTATTGGGAGGTTGCCCAACTCCTCAGAATGTGCATGGTCACCTTTAACTCCCACGCGACTCCATTGGAAACTCCTGGTTTTCCCCAAGAATCTGCAAATTCTACTGGGTTTCTGCCCTGGGCCACCTCTGGCTCCTGACTCTGCTGAGTTGTCATGATCCACTCCATTTGAGACTGGGCCTTTATCACCACCCTGGTGCCACACCAATTCCAAGACTCAGAGCCTTGATTTTGAAAATAAAAAAGAGAATAAATATTCATGTAGATGGCCATCTTTGTTGAAAGTCTGAGTCAATAGATGACATTTGTATTGTAAGAATGAAAGGACTTTGGAATTTGTTGAACATCCTTACCCTTAAAAATAGAATGGTCATAGCCAGTTGTTTTCTATGGAATATTTTTTTATTGTATAATTTGCTTAGATTCACTTTTTTTTGTGTGTGTGGTACTGGGGATTGAACCCAAGGGCATTCTACCTCTGAGCTATACCCCAGTCCTATTTTATTTTTTATTTTTGAAACAGGGTCTTGCTAAGTTCCTGAGGCTGGTCTCTAATTCTCCCGAGTACTAGGATTACAGCTGTGCGCCACCATGCCTGGCTACTTCACAGTCTGCTATAATTTTTATCTTTGTTTCTTTTTTGATAAAGTTAGTTTTTCTTCTGGATTTTTTCAAGGTTTCCTTTCATCTTTAGTTCTCTGCAGTTTGAATATGATATAGTCTAGGTATAGATTTTTTTTTTTTAAATATGAGCGTCCTGGCCTATGGTTTTGTGTCTACATTTAATTTTGGAAAATTCTTGACTATTAGTACTTAAGCCAGGTATGGTGGCGCAAGTACTTAAACTTTTCTTCTACTCTGTTTACTAGTTCTTTTTCTAGTATTCCAATTACCAATATGTTACAACTTTGAAAATTTGTCCTATGGTTGTTGGATATTCTTTTTTTTTTTTTTTGCGGTACTGGGGATTGAACGCGGGGGCGTTCTACCTCCGCGCTACGCCCCCGGCCCTATTTTTTATACTTTATTTTGAAACCAGGTCTCACGAAGTTGCGGAGGGCCTCACTAGGTAGAGAGAGAGAGAGAGAGAGAGGTAGAGACAGAGACAGAGAGAGAGCTGAGGCTGGCCGCGAACCCGGATCCTCCGGTCTCTGCCTCCCAAAGTACTGG